>JAECUM010006270.1:0-117444 GCA_016617855.1 Megalonaias nervosa
GGACGTTATTAGGACAAGTAATAAGACCACTTCCTAAACCACTTCCAGTTGCGCCAGGATCTTGATATTCTTCCTCTGTTATTTTGACTGGTTGTCGTTGTCGTGGTGATTGAAATCGTTTCATCATTTCTTGAAATTGTTGCGGTAATGGTGGTTTTCGTTGTTGTTGTGGTGATGGTAATTCAAATTGTCATTGTGGTGATGGCAATTCAAATTGTTTAACTTTTTCGATATAATCATATACATCATCATCAAATCTCTTAAAACTTCTAATATCTTCATTAGATCTGATTTCCGGAGTATTAGTAGCGATGCGATATACATCCTTAATCCAATTGGCAGAGCTTAGAGATTTAACATGTTCTGGTTTTACATATTTTTCTTTTTCATAGTATCCAAACGCGGCAATATCAAATACTTGCTTTGGTCCTTGATAGCAGCAATACCTTCAGGTGTAAATTTATCTATTATCTTAATTCTGGTTCTTGGTGGTTTAGGTTGTGGTTGTGGTTGTGGTTGAGCTGCTTGCATACGGCCAGCAATATCAACAGGTAATGTTTCAAGAGCTCTTTGTGTTGCCTCAGTTGCTGTAACAATTTTCTTTGATGGTTCGACAATCAGTTTAAATAATTGTTCTGCACCTTTTGCAAATTCTTCATGTGTCTGCTGACGCGCTTGTAGTTGTTGTTTAACTAAATCACGGACGGGTAAATATTTTTTGATTGCATCTAGTCGCTCTCGAGCTAATCTAGCTGAGTGTGGTTCTCCAATCATTATTGATAAAATTTATAATGGCTGTTTAATTTACAGCAGTAGAGGAGGTTAACGACCAGCGTTGAGTGACCAGCGCGTAAACGAAACATTCCTAAAAATAAAAACGCGCGTCAGAGAAAAGTAACAAAATAAGCTAACTAGTTAGAGGTTGTGGTTTAACGTTACTGACCTTAAGATTTCCTTTTCGTAGGAAGGCTTATTTTTCTTAAATAAGGTCTCTAACAAAAATGGTCTGTTCACCTCCTCTGCTGCTGTTGTTGTTGTTGTTATAGGGTTTAACGCCATTTTTCAGTACAAGATAGGCTATACATGGTGGCCAGTATAAATGGTGGAGAAAAAAACAGAGTAAACCCCAGAAAGAACCACCAACCCATGAGAAGCTGATGGCAAGCTTTCTCATGTACCCACATTGGCCAAGCCCGAGACTCGAACCCACGCAGACAGAGGTGAGATGGCACAATGATAAAAATTTCACATAGCCTTTCTATACTAGAAACCCATAATGCAAATTCCTTAGCTAGTTGACTCCTAATTTGTCTCTCTGGTATTTCTCTTTCTTTTTTGTTTTTGTTTTTGTTTTTATCAAACTGTTAATAAGGTTCTAAAACAGATCATCTGTGAAAATTGCACTTTGGTTCGAAAATATAATCAGGAACAATAAGAAATCACAGCAATTTATATCATGCTTTTGTACCAAACCAAAATGAAATATAAACATAGGTGCACATACATGGCTGATGTTATGGTCAGTCACCCTCCCCCCTTTGTTGGTCTGTCAGCCAACTAGTCATTTTTAACCAATGTGTCCATCTCTCTTGATCAACTACCATCCCAAGCTATGGGCAAAATCAGTGAAAAAGGAATTTAAGTGCTTTTCACCTGTGGCATGTAATGATGTCTCTGGAGAGAGATAGAGAGTGGATGAAAACAATTTTACACATTAGTACAACTGGTAAGCAAAGCATAATAATTACTTACATCAACTGTAAATAACTCTAAATCTGTTTCAATTACCTCCATTTCGGTTCATCATTTCACTTAGCATATTTTCACTGGTAACCAAATCAAACGGCTGCACATTCAATGTCCAGGACACTACTCACTAGCAATGCAATTTTTGTACTGTTGTATTTTGTTCATTTAAAACAACTGTCATGTTCAAATCCCAGGTGTATCCTTCCTTTTTTTAAAAATCAATTATGAAAGAAAATAGCAGCTAAAAAAGGAGCAAATGAACAATTTTTAAAAGGAATGTCGTTTGCTCTAAAGGTTGCAGAACTAGATTATATTGAGGACAGACTGGAACAGATGTGAAAAATTCACTCCCTGTACCAATACAAGGTCTTCTGTTATCAGTCTTAACTCTTTTTGACACATTAGTGTGTGTATTTTTATGTGGTATCAATAAAATATATGTATAGTATGCATGCAGTATCCTTGATACACTACTTGTATAAATTTATCATGAAAATGAACTTTGGCAAACCTCATTTCTTGTTAATGAAATTTTATACATGTTGTTGTAGTGTATCAAAAAGACAGTGTGCATACTCTCTCTCTCTCTCTCTCTCTCTCTCTCTCTCTCTATATATATATATATATATACAGCCTGCCAGATACATACATAAATGTGCGTATTCATCTAAGTCAGAATAATCGCTACATTTTCTGAATCAAAGATGAAGACTATTTTATGGGATATTTGCACCAGGATAATGCGATAATAATTTATCAAAATTTCCAATATGGAAGCATGTAACATTTCTATAAGGGCTGTTCCATTAAAACATACATGGGACCCGGGGACGGCACTTTTAAAAATAAATATGCCAGGGTGGTTTGGATTCCACATTGCTTCTGTGCCAGGTTGTTTATTCAATAAAATCGCTTCTATAGGTGGTTGTTCTGTAGGTCCGTCTAAAAGTGCGACCTAAACGTAATCAAAAACTTCCACTTTAGATATCCAGTTATTAAATTCGTATTTTATGTTATGCACGCGGTGTTTGTTTCCGTCAAGTGAAGGCCTATTTCCTTCGAACCGACAACAGACTATGAAACGTTGTTATTGGTCAGCTATAAATAGGTCGGGGAAAAGTCTACCACGTGACCTGCATTTATAGTTTTACTAATCACAAACAAAGTGAAAATCTATGCCTTTATTTTCTCAATCATAAGGAAAACTAGCAGATTTTTTAAATAAATCTCCTTATAAAATTAAAGTATAAATACTGCGGCCACATTAATTTTAGTCTCGTGAGACTTGGTTTACATCAGTCGGATCCGATGCGTGCTGCGAAAAGAACCGAATGTAGCCGTATTGTGACAGTTATGGCGGTGAAACACGTTTTCGACCGAGGAAGAAGTCGTTATATGGTTGAGAAAGCAAAGCTTAGAGAAATAATTGACAGCCTTAGAGGTAAGTTCTGTTATTTTTTCAGCAAGCTATTCAAAAAGTGTTAAAAGACTAGTGAAAAATCCGTTTATTCAATCACTACGAACATTGTTGTCATAGACTTGTGTCTGTCGATCAAAAGCCATTGGCATTGTAACACCACAGGAGTCTGACGTTTTATCAATAAAGTACGACGAAATTTCTGACAACATGAAATCACCTTATCTGTATTATCAAGTAACACAAGGAGTGCAAGCGTGACCACAACCCTCCGCTCGATTCGACTTTTCTCACGCGTCTTTTACGCTTCAGAATCGCAAGAAGACTGAAAAAGTACACATATCCATTCAAAAGTCAGTAACATACCAACGCATCACTCTCGGACGACCATCGCATGAATCCAATCAGGCGAATTAACCTTTATTTTCACCATTACGGTCACAAACCCTGTCAACCAGAATCCATTGCAGGAAGTAGCCCATTTATACCAGTTTCTACCCTGCAGTAAATATGCGTTAGGATCTAATAATCGTTGCGAACACGGCGCAGACTCTCTCTTTTAATACTAGGGAAATTTAATATTGCGGACTCCATCAATTAGTTTAATTTTCTCAGAATAATGAATGCATCATGAAAATGTTATTTACAGTATTATCTTACTACTATTTTCAAAAGTTTTAAAACAAATGCTCTCACTCTGCACATACATACATACATACATGCATACATACAGACATACATACATACATACAGTTGCTGATAGCGTTCAGACTGACCTCGCATTGTATACACATTACTCCTGATAATTTTAGTATTTTGTGTTACCTGCCTCATCTGTCTGTCTCTCTCTCTCTAGCGTGTGTGTGTGTGTGTGTGTGTGTGCCACTGTGACCCAGTTGGTACAGAGTCTGATAAATAATGCACGGGTTCCAGACATCTCAAGGCCACCCTAATCTGGCTTGTATGTATTCCATTGGGAAAGCACTTATCTATCATTTTTAAAGATAAGATAATGTCGTAGTCCATTTATCTGTTTAAGTTTACGCTTCTCCACAAATGTTTCTTGTTCTTCAATCACCGCTCTCTCTCTCTCTCTCTCTCTCTCTCTCTCTCTCATTCATATCTACCTATGCAGAAATAAGCAAGGTATGTTTCATGAACATGTATGTTACCTGGATATGGGACAGAAGGGAAATAAGAAGATCTTTAAGATATTTTCAAATAAACCTTAAGGAAAATGTGCAACCTCGTTTTATGCTGGTACTTCAACTGTATGGAAGTGCCAAACATGTTTGATGAACACTTTGAAAGGCAATGGAGTGGGCAAAAGAAAAGGCAGGGGAAGGAAGGCGCAGACTTAAAACAAAAGTAAATAACATCAACCATCAGGAGAAACAAAAACAAATATGTAGGAATTCACAAGAATTCATGTGATGATTTGTAATTGCAAAATATTGAAATCGTGTCATTAATTATTGAGAAATCGCGTACCACATTATGGAATAACATTATTTTTCGGATACATTGGACTCAGCCATGCTCATAATAAATATGCAGTGCAAGAAGTTGGTGAAAACCATTAAGCTTGAACCTTATTTTATGGAGAGAAGACTATTGAAATCGGCTCACCTACTCTGTGTGTGTGTGTGTGTATATATATATATATATACATATATATATATATAAAGTTTATGCATTGTATAGTTATATGCAGATATTTCGTAAAACTTTGTTTTATGAAAATTGCGTTTATGAATTTTGTTAGCAGATGGATAGTAGACACTAGTTTTCAAAACCTTTGACCTTGAAATTAATGAAAGAATGTTGACCGGAATTGTTCACTGAATAAAATAATAAATACAGAATTTCTTTTGAATTCTTTTGTTGATATATGGAAAACAGTTCTTGCACTTAATGCAAGTGCAAATAAAGTGCAAAATATACATAGTGACTTTGACTGTATTTCTGGGTCAGACAAGAATGGTTCCAAACATTCTATGTTGTACAACTAATGTAATTAGGGAATTACAGCTAATACATTTCTTGTACTGAGTATTTGTTGGATACTATAGACATTTAATATATTTAGCATTCATCACTGTAATGTTTCTTAAAGACATGTGATTGTTTTGTTGACGATAATTTGACCAAAAGTAATGTACATGTGTTACAGTTGCACACGTTTCTTCAATAAACGATGCCACTAGTAGACAAATTAAACATTGACCGATCCTATCGATGTTAAGACATGTCGATTACCACATGCCTCATACATACATGCATGCATACATACATATATACATACATACATTCATGTGTGTATTGAAGGGGGGGGGGTAGTTTTGAAGATTGAATATTGTAACCTTCCAGGACCTTTGACAGAAATTCTTCAGGTATTAGATGAACTATTACAATTTCGGTACAAATCTTTATATCATTGGCACGAACAAGGTATTAAACAGTGAAACATGTTTCTCTTCTCTTGTTTTCTTCACTGTCGTCGTCAATATTAACGATGGTAAATCTCTAGTAAACAATACTGTATTCACAAGTGTTTCTTCTTTCTCATCATCATACATTAAATTTATCATTCGCCACCACGTTTTTCACCTCATTATCATCAATGGTATAATTATCAGGTAAAGTATCATTTGTATCTCTCTAACGTCAGTATTACCATAAATGCTAAAAATAAGTAATTTCTTCATTCGTAATCTGCCTTTGCTCCCTCTCTCTCTCTCTCTCTCATCATCGGTAAACCATACAAGAATCATTTTGTTCTCTCTTGCATCGTCATTAATTGTAACGTATCGTATTACATATTGATTTTCTCCGTCACAACTATTCTCTCTCTCTCTCTCTCACACACACACACACATCATAATCATCATCATCAATGGTTAATCAGTGGAATAAAGCAACAGTTTTTCTCCTTTCCTACTGTTCTTTTTTCTCTCTCTCTCTATCATTATCATCATCATCATAAATAGTATATCTCTCATACAGGTATCATATTTTCTTCTTCACTATCATTTTCTGTTATGAAAAAACCTCAGTACAACAGATGATCTTACCAGGTGGCATCCTCTAGAAAGTCAAACACATTTTTCAATCTTCCGGGTCCAGCATCCGTCTAGGTTTTAATATTTGAAGTGTGATGACGTCATCAACCATTATTTGTACTATCCGAACTTTAACTACATATTTCTGTTCTAGAAATTTCTAAAAAAATTATCAACTGATACAATCTGAAATAAAAACAAGTTAAACATTTTATCTTGTAAAATTAGTTTCATGACGTTATTTGGCCCGTGGTAGAAATAGGCTACTTCCTGCAATGGATTCTGGTTGACAGGGTTTGTGACCGTAATGGTGAAAATAAAGGTTAATTCGCCGGACTGGATTCATGCGATGGTTGTCTGAGAGTGATGCGTTGGTACGTTACTGTCTTTTGAATGGATATGTGTACTTTTTCAGTCTTCTTGCAATTCTGAAGTGATAAAAGATGCGTGAGAAAAGTCGAATCGAGCGGAGGGTTGTGGTCACGCTTGCACTCCTTGTGTTAATTGATAATACCAATAAGGTTATTTCATGTTGTCAGAAATTTTGTCGTGCTTTATTGATAAAACTTCAGACTCTTGTGGTAATACGTACTTGTCTTCATCCAATTAACTCAAGATGACCGACACGCACAGAATCGGCGAGGGGCAGATTTCGCATAAGTTCATTGATTGAAGGGGCAGAAACGAATGTTTGTATGTAATGGAGTCTCCACTGGATATTTTAACTTCAACATGTAACCAATCCAAGTCCAGTTCCAATAGACAATTCCAATGTTTTGGAATACAGCTTGACAAAATTTGACTATTTAACGGTTATCAGAGGAAAAATCTGATTGATGGCACCTTAATGTTGCAATGGAAGAAGTGCAGACCATAATACCATTGGCATTACTGTTGTATGTTTGTATGAAGTATCTTATGTGACAATTTCAATGAACTAGTTTCATGGATCAGTTGCATTTTGTTTAATTACTGTGACAGTTTAAAAGAAATCTCGAAACTATTGTAATAAATGGCAATATATGGAAAGGAAGTTAAAGTTGTAGAACAAAAATGAGAAACTTATCTTGAAATCAATGAGTTGGTTAGTAATAGATCATTATTCACCCAATCTTCCAGTTATTTCAGCATAGAAATGATACTGTCCATACCTAATTAAAATGTAACTTTTGGTAATCTAAGTTAAAATGCGTTAAGAGTTTTTCATTGATTTCAGATTCTTAATAGGTAACAGTTCTTACTTTCATTGGTTGTGGTCATAACCATGCAAATATTTATTAACAATGTGGTCGGTTGTGGCTTGTGTACAAGCAGAAGATTATTACAAATTTCTGCTTAGTATCCAGTCATCTCATTTTCTCCAAAAAATATAAGCCCAATGATACCACAGTTGAAAGTTGAATTAAACATTGTTGACTTTATGTTTAGATTTTGCTATGTGCATGTCAAGTTGATAAACGTTTGGACAGTACACCATTTTTTGGTATGTTTATCATCTCCAAAATATACATAGCACATAACATAGTTGCTGCTTTACACTTCAAGCCTATATTTATTCAGTTGAATAATTTTCATAACAATGCACTAGTGGTCATTTTTGAGTTCATGTGTGTTAGTTTCAATGTGAATCTTATGTTGGCTTTGGATTAAACTTTGTTTTGTTGAGGACTGTACATTTTGTATGTACACATTGGGGGGTGGGTGAAGTTTGAATATATGTGTGGGTGGGGATAAGACCAAGAAGTACATACACACCTAATAACAAAAACTTTAATAAAGTTACAATAAAACCTATTTGTCAACAAGAAACAACTGATAGTATTTGCACACTTTCCAATTGGTTTGTAGCCCCTTACCAATTTTAAAAATGAAAAGCATCAAGAAGAGAAGTTATAAATAAGTGCAGTACATCATTTTCAATTAGCCAATGAGAGGGCAGTCAGCCATTCAATGTACTGCAGTTGCATATTAAGTGGGTCTGATCATGGCCATACAAGTTGTGTGAAAAGAGAGAGAAGTGTCTTCACTTGTAGTTTTTTTTATAGTACATATATAACTGGTAAGTTAATTGTAAGCAACTAGATTAGCCCTTGTGCCCTTTTCTGGTTTCCAGGATGGATGATGCATGGCAGTCAGAACTGTGTCATCTGCATCCAGTATTTGCAATGTACAGTTTTAATATTTTTAGAAATAATGGACAAATAAAAATGTAACTCCAAAATGTATGGAATTAGTGAGATTATCAAACACAGTGAATGATCAAATCTGTTGCTTGAAAACAGGGACTTGATCATGCAAATATGGAGACCATGTTACTAAAGAAACTCCCTTTTTATTCGAAATGCAAACAAATTGACAGTGTTTGAAGGGGGGTACTAAGCAAATGTATACGTTCACACTGGGGAGGGGTTAGAAAAAAGTATACCCTGCAACTGGGGGGGGGGGGAATGACTTTTCAAATGTACTAAATGGACAGCCCCTTATCCTCACCTGGAATAATAACTCTTATTAGGCCAGCAGTGATGATGAGACAAAATAGTTTTAGTCATTTGTTTTTTTTTTATATTAATGTTAGAAATGGAATGGCTGCGTGAAATTATTGTTTTTTTACAAAATTATTATACAGTTTATTTTATTTTAGATAGTACAAAATGTTACTGTCAGAAACTGAATAGGAATTTTGCACCATTTTTGACCATAGAAGTTTGATAATGGGTAATCCCTTGCAGTATTTATTTAATCACTGGACATGTCCTCACACCAAGCTGTTATATCTCTGCTACTCACACACACACACACATACACAAGCTTAAAAGTACTTTACCCCCCAATCAATGCCAACATGGGCAAGGCACTTTATTACTATGCCCTGGTGCTAAATCACTAAATAACCAAGTAGTTTCAGCACTCAACAGTGAAATAGAAGAAATGGTTTTATCTTAAGATTCCTAGAAATTTTTATTGGTCAGTAGAGTGTGCTTCCCTTTGAAAGACGTTTTTTTTTAAGTTTCAAAATATAGATGCTGCTTCTATCATAGCCTAGATGCCATTTTATTGGGGTTTTTTTCAGACAGAAATACTAGAAAGTATCAGTACTGTTATATCAGGCAACATTGTGGTGGACCAGTTGGTGACTTTACTACAACCAACTTCTATTCATGTTGATAAATAAGATACAAAAGATGAACTTAAGGTTACTGAGGAAGAAACTGCCATCAATGATGCAAGTGCTGCTCTTAAAAAAAGGCCACCAAATAGGGTTCAGTACTTGATGCAGAATGGAGTAATCCAGAAAGCAGCCAACAGGTACAAAGTCAAAACAGTAGTTGTTTTATTTAGGTAATGTTACTAAATTGTACAAAATATCAAAATTTTCTTTTGAAGGATTTCCTGTTAAAAATTTTACAATAAAAATTGGTATGTGTATGTATCTCAACAAAAGTCTGTATGGTATTACTCTGATTGCACTATCAGTCCAATTGGTGAGGGGATTCATGTTTATAATACAAAGGTGTTGACAGAGTTTCCTTCAACAGCAGGTAGTTTTAAAAGCCATTCAGCTTGTACATTTCATGTTATGTCACATGTAGATAAATTACAATGAAGAGTGTGTTATTTGTCATATATTTCAATATCTTGTTCACTTCTGCTGAAATGTGGGGTCACATTTTGGTATCACAACATGAAACATAGTTACAACACTAGTAACCATTACAGAGCACTGACTGATTATGTTCAGCATTTAAGTATGTGTGTCTTGGGGGTTATCTCATATAGTTCAAATTTTTAATAGTGCTTATCAGTTCTTTTCTTATTTTACAGGCATCTACCTCTGTGAGCCCATGGCATTAAGATGTATGAAGGGGATTTCCTGAAAAAGTTGTGTTTTATAAAGATCTTACTTTCAATTTAGAAATGATGAATCCCTTAAAATTGTCAAGATAAAAAATGTTGAAAGAAAAAAGGTTTCATGGTTCTACTGTTATTTCTGTTATCTTTGTTTCAGTAGTTTAAATTACTAGAGTACATGTTCAGAGATGAAATTATGCCATTTATTGATGTTTATGGAATTTCAGATTGAGTATTTGTCATTGTTGTACATATTAATGTTAAACATGTAACTGAAGTACCAACATGTCAATTATCCAGAGCATTCAGTTTTCGAAATCACATTTGCTGCCATGAGCCTGTTGCTATCATCTCGGTACATGTACTTGTATTTGTGATCTGTAAGATGGCAAATGTGGATTTAGATACAAGGGTTAGGGTCAACACTGTTTGTGTTAGCTTTGTTTCAGATGGAGTTGTTATGAACAACATCTTTTGTTCAAAGTTTGTTGGTTAACTTTACTGGGTCTCAAATTGCAAGTGGTCATTCATATTCTTGACAAACTTGAATTTCTCAAGTGAAGTTTGGACAATTTATTGTCTTTATCCTGTTAAAGACTGGAACACAACATTTTAACAATTATGTTAGAAATCATTTTGGTAATATATTTTGAAATAAAAATATTAAATTGAATGCTGTTTTGAAGTATTGTTTAGAGCACTTCCCAGTTAGAAATAATAAGGTATAAAGAACCATGCATAATTTAGTAGAATAGATCAGTATATAGTGACCTTGTCTATTACATTTTACATCTACAAACAGGGATACAGAGTGGTTGTAAAATAACATTTAAGCCAGAGGAGTGCCTGTCCATGTTAATAGCATTTCAGATGTGCTTAATGTTATGGAAAAAGCCTAGAGTAAAGTAGAATGTAGACATTGTAGCAATCCTGCATGCATGTCACGGTTTTGCAATATACACCTAGGCATGTTAATTACTCTTTACATGGCCCTAACAACTTTTATAAGCACCAGTCATCACTCCAATGTGCCAGTCTTTGGCTCTCATCCAGAAAAGCACATACTTAACAAAGCCTAATGTTGGAACCAAATTTCCATTTAACTTGCTGACCAGAAATGTTAACTCGGTCTGACAGCCAGATTTAGGTTTGTATTTTATATTGAAACACTGGCTACCTGTAATCTGACAGTGGACCCAGCCCATGTACACTATGACTAACATAAACATGATGACTTGTCTGGAGCTGGTCTGCAAGAGAGTCCTGCAGAAATGCACATTAGATTTAAAACTATAATCTTGAATACAATGCTTACCAAAGTAATATAAGTGCAATTTATAAACTTTAATTACAGTTACATATAAATACACATAAGGGTTTTCATCATTTTCTGGCGTAAGGGTCCACACAGCACATTATAATTTGATAAAACAAGCTGTAAAGACCTTATTACAATCTTGGCTAAAATATTTTCATTGTTAGAAGGTTCAAGTTCAATTTTCATGGCCAAATTCCTATATATATATATATATATATATATATATATATATATATATATATATTTCAAAGGCTTTGCTATAATTTTCTTTTGTTACAATGGCAGTTTAAATACCAAAGGCATGATCAACACCTTATTCAAAATTATTAATTTGGAAATCTCTGGTTGCTGACTCTTTGCAATTAAAGCATGAAAAGAAAAATTGTTTTGTATGAATAACTGAGTACAGGTTAGATTGACTCATTTGACTTTCTTTATGAACTTTTGCATGTCATTCAAAAACATGAAAGCTAGTCTCGGGTTAATAAAAAAAAAAAACATGACCATCAACAGTTTTTATTCATCCGAACAAATAAATGACAAATTTTCTTGTCATAAAGTTAGGGCTGCTCCATTAAAACATACAAAGGCACTTTTAAAGTGGGGTACTCACCTGTAGATGCAATTTAGAAATTTCTTATCATTTTAATATGAACTCTGTGAAATCATAGTACCCTGTCATATATTTTTTAAAAACTGCCTTCCTTGGGTAGTATGTGTGTTTAAATGGAACAGCCTTTGATGAACAGAGATGTTTCCATACAAAAGTGATTTTTATGATTCACCAGCTGGTACATGTACATGTATGTTAACACCTTCAGCAGATAGTAAAACTTGGTGGTTTACAGGTGTATTTTTTACGATGACATATTTTGAAAAATGTTTGAAAATTAAATTACAAATTTAAAAATAAATATCTCTGAGTAATCATACCAGTATAAATTTTTTACTCCATGATGTATAACATTCACGACACAAACATGTACAAAACTTGTTAAAAATAAACAATAAATTTTAATATAATCTGTAATCTTTTCTCTGTTTTAATGTTATAAAACAATCCCCATTTTCAAAGTATCATAATCTTTACTGTTTGCACGTGTGTATATGTCTGTGTGTGTGTATATATATATATGTACACACACACACATACACAACAGGGTTTAAGCCAGACTTGAATTTTAGAGAGAAATAACTTCTACTTTTGGACAGAACAGGGAGAAGTGAGCTAAACAGGAAGAAGTGGAAGCAAAGCAAGATATATATATATATATATAGAGAGAGAGAGAGAGAGAGAGAGGGAGAGAGAGATATTATGTGTGTGTTTTCATTCTCTTATTTGAATTATGCCCTCTATTTGTCAGTAAGCATTTACCACTGGTTTTAAGCAATATTTTATTTTCAAGAAGAAACCAAGTTGTATGTATATTATAAACATGTATGTGTATAAAAATTATCATATTCATATGCAGTGTATTTTGGCCACATGACTTGAGAGTGATGTAGGAGCTAT
Organism: Megalonaias nervosa; assembly: GCA_016617855.1. NCBI lineage: Eukaryota > Metazoa > Mollusca > Bivalvia > Unionida > Unionidae > Megalonaias > Megalonaias nervosa. The sequence goes on from JAECUM010006270.1 coordinate 12,909, forward strand.
ACATTGTAATGAATTTTAACTGATAGGACTAACAAGATTACAGTATTGTAATTGCAAGTTAGTAAAAATGCTGAGGGCTGTTCCATTAAAACAAACATGGGACCCAGGGAAGGCACTTTTAAAGTGAGGTACTCACCGATAGATGCAATTTAGAATTTTCTTGTCATTTTAACATGAACTCAGAAACTGAACTACCCTGGCATATATTTTTTAAAAACTGCCTTCCCTGGGTACCATGTATGTTTAAATGGAACAGCCCTGAATCGACTACCCTTAAAGAAGAATTATTATTTCCTAATTTATTAAAGTACACTATAAAATGGCAGTTGAAAAAAATTTGTAAACTTGTTTGAAACAAACCCTGTAACATGTAGATGAGACCAAATACACACATGCCTTTATACCATTTTGTTTGTCTAAATTTCTTTGTTGCAGATAAAACATTACCATTACTAAATACTCAGTAACACAATGAAACATTAAACTAAAACCTTCTTTCTTACTGCCAACATGAAGGCATGTATTTTCAGAAAGGGGCTTTCTTAATGTAACCACTTACAACAGTTAATTGATAGGATTGCAAATTTTATGGTTTTATTATTTGTCTATGCATATGTAGTAACGTTAGGCATTGGTTAAATAGTATTTGCTTCACTACTTTTTTTCCGTATTTTCACAAAAATGAGTGAAAACAATTTTGACCGGACAGCACTGCTCAAATTCTATGACAAAGCATTGTCCCACATGTTGGGACCTACATACAGGGTTTGACACTAACGCAGGTCCGCTGGCCTGAGGCCACCTAATTTTCAGAAGGACCACCACTTTCCTAAGCTGGGTGGTCTGTGGGGCCTGCAATTTTAAATTGTGGATATTAAAAATATATCTATCCCATGTTATAGGATTGTATAAATCTTGCTTTTAATTATAAACATTCCAAACATGGTGAAAATCGAAAGTGAAATGAAGTTAAAACAAAACAAAGATCATGCCTATGCCATTTAATTCAAATTATCATTGTCGTCTGGGCACCTACCGTAAATTGTCATTTGGGTGCTTACTTTGTTGATCATATAAGAGCATCAAGCGTTTAGGCGATTGACATTTTGTTATGTGGTTTTGTGTGTTTGAAAAATGTGGAGATTTTTTTTAAGTGTCTATCTGCCACCACCACCACTCCACCCCACCCCAAAAAGACAAGAAACTCGAAACACGTGGGTACGATAAAACCAAAAGAGAATGAAAATTCCAAGATGCCTGGAAGCAGGAAGTTCCGTGGCTAACCCAAAGCAAGAAGAAGGATGAGATGACATATTCAGTTTGTTCTGCATATAATATGATCAGGAACATTTGTAGTTGGCTGCAATATAACTTCAAAATTTGTACAGTCAGAATCCATGAGCTGAGACAACAGCCCCTGGCTGTTCTGAAAGTGAGGAGTCAGTTACTGAATAAGGCAGCCTTTGAAAAACTATGTGTCATGTTTAGAAATGCTCATTATGTCAAGAAACACGGAGGCCCATATACTATGTGAAATTATGTGAGTTGGACAAGGTTTGGAAATAGGCAGTACCTGCCTGATGGATAAATATTGTCAGAAATTTATCAGGGCTATTGCCGATAATCGTAGGGTCAGAACAGGACCATATCATTTCCTCCAGTCAGGTTTTTTTTCAGTTATTAGTGACTGCTCCTCTGACATGTTTAGCAAAGAGGCAGAAATTGTATACATTCTTTTGAGTGAAAGGTAAATGTTATAAACTTTCATTTTATACTATTGAATCTAAACTGTTAAACAGAAATTTCGATTTAGATCCATTCCATTTATAATACTGTAAGCTCATAAACCACCAATTTAACATCAGATCCGTTGAAGTTTATTTAATTTTGTTAATTCAATAATTTTGTATTTCTTAGGTTTAAATTCATTTTTTTGGTATAAAAAAATGTACATAAGGTTGACAGTGAAACCATCAGTCGTGCTATAGTGGGCCTTGTGTCAGAGAGATATGGGAATGAATGGATGAAAAAGCAAATGTTGCAATGCAAACGGATGGTGTGTCAGACCGTGATCTTGATGCTGCTTATGATGATGGTGATTATGATGATGATAATAAATACCACACAAGATTTGTCAGCATTACAAAACAAAGCATATAAATTGTTGATGAAATTAATGTAAACTGTGATAAAATAACCTTGTATGCGTGTTTTATTTTATTCTACAAATTACACATTTTTTTTCAGTAAGTAGATCTGTAAATGAGAAGGCCCTTCTATCAGTCACAAGGACCACCAGTTTTCAAAAGCAGAAAGTCCTGTGGGCTACCTACTTAAAAAAGTTAGTGTCAAACCCTGACATAATTGCATTTTTGTGCTATGTCTTGAATAAAATAATATTTAGACTTTGCTTTCTATGAGTTAAATATTTTCCTTAATATATCCCCCACCAAAAACAAATTCTATTGGTGGGTGATTTTAGTGTTAAATAAGTTCTATCGGTGGGTCCTGAAAGGCCTAAATCACATCTATGGGTGGCTACCCAATTTCAAAACTGCCTTCCCCTGGTCCCATGTATGTTTTAATGGAACAGCCCTAATCTACAAACAATACAGAATTCTTGTAAAGTATTTCACATCATACTTTTTGAAAGAGTCAGCAGTCCAGATGAAATGTTATTGGATTAAAAACACACAAGTTTGGCACTCACATTTACTTACCCAGAGTATTAGTTTCAGCAGACAATATAATGACATGGTGGTGAGGTAACACAGTATCTCCCAGCCTTTTCCTGCCAGAACCATCCATGTTGTCATTACAGGTGGTTCCAGGTCACTGCGTATCCAACACCATGATCCTGTGCCTATAGAATGGTCCTCACCAAGCACATTCAGGGCAACCGCTGTGATAGTTATCGCACCTTTAAAAATCAGAATGCTTTCTTTTGAGAACATAGTAATCACTGTGGTGCTTTCTTGGTGGCATTTATTTTGTATGATCTACCTATAAATCACACAAAGCTTCTAAATCAACTGATTAGTTTCTGACAACTTTATATAGTTATTAATATCAATTAACAGAGGTCCAGCTAGACTTGACTTTTAGGGAGAAGTGACTTCTCTTTTTGGATAGAAGAGGGAGAAGTGTGAGCAAAGCAAGAAATGCAATGTGTGTATGGGTGTGCATATGTATTCTCTTATTTGAATTATACCCTCTATCTCCCAGTATGCATATTTGCATTTGGCATTGGATTTAAGCAACAGTTTATTTTCAAGGAAAATACTTCCTTTCTGGCGAGTTGCTTGTATAATTTTTTTCTCAGGCAGAAATTAGTGTGTAAGCAAATTTGGAGCCACTGTATGCCACGATGCAGGGACTTAAATATATGCATAATAGTACAGTATATTGACCCTATTTTTAATCTATATAAACAAGACAATAAAACAGTTTTTACATGTTTTTATTACCTTTCAAAGCATAAGAATAATTATTAATAAATATATCAATACCATTATATACACATGAAGTGCAATGTATAGCATATGAAAAGCAAGAATGAATAAGAATGTTTCTTTATTACTGATAATACAAAATACTGCTTCGTCTTTATGAGCAATGTCACTGACACTTCATCAATATCTGCCTCATTTTTTTCCAAGACCATTTTTTAAATGCCTTTCTGAAATAAAAATTCTCAACACTGGGCCCATCAATAGAAACACACATTAAACTTTTTTAAAGTAGATATACCCTTAGAAATTTGTACGGTTGTTTTGATCAGATTCTGGCGACTGAACACATCAAGTAACCTGGTAGCTGCCTCAGATGCAGCTGAATATGATTTTCTGTTTTTCAGAGCTAGATTAGCCATATTCTTTGTGCTTGACACAGACTTGTTTTATAAAGTAAATTTTTAATTTTTCATTGATGTTAGCGACTCAGGCCCTTTACAGTCAACGAGTAGTATCCTTGTAGCAGCATCGTATGTTACTCAGTTAAGTTCTGACCACAAAAACGTGTTATCTAAGTAAATAATCCATAAAACACTAAGCAGTTACAAGTGTGTCTCACACTCACAGTTTGCAATAAACATAACAAAAAAAATGACACTGAATCTTTATGCCAACCTTTTCAACAATAGAGTATATCCCCCGGTCATTTCTTATTTCCTACTAATCACATTCAACTGCTTCTCAACATCTACTTTTAGTAATAAGATCTGACAGAAATCAGTCCACTCATTTATAATAACATGTCCGATAAAGTGGGTTATTTTCATGTTAGGATGATTTATCATTAATAATATGTTCCAAATGATGTTTCTCACTTTCATAAATGTGAGAGTTGTAACTTGACTGGGGAATCACAAGTTCAATAGAATATGACCTCGTATGTCTGTCTGTCTGTCTGTCAGATATCCATTGTCGGATATCTAAATTTGAATCAGGGTGACTCCACTGAGATCTTGGTAATCTATGCATGTTTACCAGATATGAGCAAAATCCTATCCAGGATCTAAAGTGGTACAAATTCAGCCAATCATGTGCAAACACTGTCTTTAATATGCATGAGTTCCACTCATTACTGAACTTGTCTGCAGTTGTTAGTTTGCTAGAGATCAGGTCAAAAATATGGCTTCCAGAATTGTAACAAGCTGAAAATTTAAGATGCAAGATAATCTTATTAATATCCTTGGATTGCATGCACTGCCCATCCCCTTCCAACATCTTCATAAATTACACATGTATTCCAAGTTTGATAAGAAATATGGCCTCCAGAGTGGCAACAAGTAACTGTAAATGGACACATGATGTTTGATGCACAACTACACATGGCTGTTCTATAAACTAACTTACCCTTACCATCAGGTGAGGTAACAATTAACCTTCTTAGTATCTTATGTTAACTCTCTTATGACTTACCTGGAATTCCCCAGCTGAGCAAGTGGTAGACACATTTAGCCTTGATACCCCTGAACACCTCTAATGGATGCACAACTGCTGTGAACATGTACACCGCGATTACAACAGTCCAGAAGAAAGAAGCCATACTGGAAAATGTTGTAATGAAACTCTGAATAACACAAACTTCATTTTTGCTGGCATAGTAATAAATGGTTCCGGAATTGTTTGCAATTTTCTCTCCATCTCTTAAAAGCACATAGCGAATGGTACCCATAAGATTCCCAAATGCAGTCAGTATGTCTGCAAAAGTCAAATAAAGCAAAAGTTTTCGGGGAAAGTTTCGAATCTCTGGCAGAAGACAATATGTCACAGCGATGAAAATGGCGCCAAATATGGACATGCAGCAACTGGTGCCTGTTAGAGCCAGGGTATAGTCAGGAAGAACTGGAAAGTTTGAAGCACTGATATTCAGTGCCGACATTGTTGTGTTATGCTCCATGTCATAACAGAACCATTAGACTGGTACATATCAGTTAGACTGTCAACAGTTTGTGAGAAAAAGCTCAGAAAATTTTACCTGTGCTCAAATCTATCACCTGTCCTGCTAATATGCTTATGTCTGCAATTCTGATTCAAAGAAACATATTTATGCAAATGAATTGTACGTCAAAAGAAGGAGTCGGTGTGGTCTATTGACATTGTGTTCTTAACAAATGAAAGTAGTATAATCAGTTATCTCCACTCATATTGAGCAAAATCTTAATGAAGAATCAGAAAAACTTCCAGTCTTGAGAACTGCAGATTTATGGGCACAAGTCTTATTAAGTTTATTAGTTTTATCTTCCAAATATCACACACTTCATTTTTTACTTTCCTGTGTGTTGTAACTGAACATTTTTCCCCAAGTTCTATTACACATCAGTCATCTGAAATACAGAAGATATCATGATCAGAAATACAGAAATGCTAATTAGATTACAATGTTTATTTTAATAAACATTTGGAAAATACTAGAAAATAATTCAAACATTTACTACATTATCACAACTTTTGCAATGACACAAAGTGATTATCATTACATCGAGAAAGACAGACTGAGTGATCAAGTTTGGCAAGTGGCTACATTATTTTTGTATAAGACTAATTAAAATGTAATCATAATATTGAAGCGATATTCATTTAAAAAATATTTATATATTTAAATCAATGGTAATGAAACCGGTATCAAGTCTAACAAATGTTAAGTGATTATGTATAAATGTAATTCAAAATTCTTTCACATTTGGCAAACTGCCTCCTCTATAAATTTGCATTTCATAAAATTGCTAATTCTGTAAAAAAAATATTCAAAAACAAAACAATTGGAGCATGAGTAAAGTCTGTTTTACTTCTGCCTCCACAAGCAGCAGATGTCATTATTCTGACCCATCAAGCACAATACAGTAGTATGTAGTACACAATAATATAGTATGTAGTACATGATATTATAGTTGTTGTTGTTGTTGTAGGGTTAAATGCCATTTTTCAGCACAAGAAAGGCTATTCATGGTCGCCAGTATAAATGGTGTAGGAAGAACCAGGGAAAACCCCGGAAAGAACCACCAACCCATGAGAAGCTACTGGCAAGCTTTCTCATGTACCCACATTGGCCGAGCCGGAGACTCAAACCCACGCAGACAGAGGTGAGAAGGCAGTGATCTGAAACAATAAGCACATTAGACCACTCGGCCACTCGCATGTAGTACACAGTAATATAGTATGTAGTACACAATGCTATAGTATGTAGTACACAATATTGTATACACAATATTATAGTATGTAATACACAATTTTGTAGTATGTAGTACACAGTGTTGTAGTATATAGTACACAATACTATAGTATGTAGTACACAATATTACAGTACGTAATACACAATGTTGTAGTATGTAGTACACAATGTTGTAGTATGTAGTACACAATACTGTAGTATGTAGTAAACAATATTGTAGTATGTAGTACACAATATTGTAGTATGTAGTAAACAATATTGTAGTATGTAGTATACAACTGTAGTAAAAGATGCGAGACAAACAAATATTTCTCTCAAGCCTGTAAAATGATTGCTGTTATTGAGAACAGAGGCAACACGGAGAAAAGTTCATCCTGAATTAGAATGATGGCAGTCACTGAACATTGGGGGGGGGGGTAATGGCAACAACTTTTACTCCAAATTTCTCTGTGCTTCATGTCTTGTCATTATTTTTTGTTTTGTACTGTTAGCAGAGGTACAATATAAGCCTACTATAAAACAAAGGTCCTCTCATTAAAAATACAATGGCAATAGCTGGAAGATGAAGTACATTCTTAAAGCATAGTCACCATCTTGAACATACATAGAAATATCGAAAATATAAAAAGTAAATATCAAGATACACAGATTGGCTATGTGCATAGCGTGCCTATAAATGCATATGTAAGCCTAACAATGCTCATAAAGATTCTGAATGTATATCATTTCCATCACTCGTTTTTTCATCATTAAAGTCTACTCGACAGTGTTTGTATTCTTTCCCAATTTATTCCATCTGTCTATCACATGGAAATGAACCAGAAAATTATCAGTTCACACACTATGCAACCTTGAATCAATTTCACCCACAAGAGCTCTGAGCTCTATTTATTCTCATGCCAAATTGTAAGTTCGCTGTTCTGTATGTATCTGATGTAATGTACTAAATTAATGGCTTGAAAGGTTTTTTTTCTTTTTCTTACCAAATGCAAAATTAAAAATTAAACATTGTGATTTGAACCCTAACTAACGCAAAGTATACTGGTAATGCAATTGGTGAATTCAGATTCAAAAAGAGAAAAAAAATCATCAAGGATGATCTTTTTGCACTAGCAGTAGACACATTCAGCCTTGATACCCTTCTGTCAGGAATCTCATGAGAACACCCTTCTCTGCTTCCAGTTAACATAAGGTAACTAACATTAATGGTTTGAACTCTAACCACTCAGTGATTCTGTACAAATTTTCTTATACTATGTGCATACTCACTCATAACTTACACCACAGCACAGATGACATAATGCTTCGAGGGGGGGGGGGGTTAAAGGCAACAACTTTTACTCCAAATTTCTCTGTGCTTCATGTCTTGTCATCTTTAACACTGTTTGGTGGACAATACATCTGGTCTACTTCAGTGTGAATGCAACTATTTGGGTACTGCATATATGAAAAATAAATGCCGAAAATAAAAAGCAATTTAACTTAAAACTTAAAATCATGTTTCTTTCAGGAGCAATTGCATCCAATGTATGCAATGTCTAATTCTAACATTCCCACAAAAATTAATGTAGGACATGCCTTTACATCTCAATGTTACTAAAATTTACAGAATTATCCGGAATGTATGGAAAACAATGAACTACATCATTTTTTCTTTGTTAACAACACATACTTGACATGGTAGATGCTATGAAGTGGTCCTATATATTGCAATGGAGCAAATAAAATTATTTTCAGAGATAAAAAATGATATGAATAAAAAATCTACTAAGCACTGTTATGTTTTACAGGAAGTTTGGATTATTATGAACTTATTAATCCATATAAGGACAAATATTTTGTTATGTTTACACCAACCATACTTTGACCACCATGACAGACCTCACATAACTCTGGCGGTATTTCCCTTTCCAAATAAGGTGAATTCACTATGAAGCAGACAGGTATTGTCCTCCAAACAGAAACTTTGCCATTAAAAATATCAATAAGGAATACACTGTACATGAAGGTTTGGAATGTGGTTAAGTTATGAGCCACTTGATGCGCTTATAGTACAAAACGGAGTCATTCAGGGTTCAGCTTTCAACCGAATTCGACTACCAAGACCAACAAATCGTTCTCCACTGTTTTTGTTTTTTTTCTGACATGACTGTTTTGGGAAAGAAATTCACCATCAGTCATGTCTCAAAATAATTATTAAAAAAAACAAACAAAACAACAACAAGATGGAGAGCAATTTGTTGGTCTTTGGGGTCATTCACATATGACGTCACTCAGTGACGGATGGAGGGGGGGTCAAAATTTTGTGACGAAATGTGATGAGGGGGGAGGGGGTGTTGCAGAAATGTGATGTGACAATAAATATGAGTGGAATGCTTCTTTCAAAAATAATATCAGAACAAAAAAGATTTTGTGGCCTGCATCCTCAGTCTATGTTTATCCGCAATAGATAACAACTCTCCCGTGGACGACTTCTATTAATATTGTTATCTCAGATGAAATATTGGGTAATTGTTATAACCTTTCACTGGTTTAAACTGTTGTTGTTTTTAATTATGTTTTTTTTTAATATAATGTAATACCCACATTAAAAACAAAATATAGACTAAATAAACTGCAGGCCTACTGGTGATTAAACTTAGATTTTAGAAAAGTAAAACAATAGGCTAACAAGTTATCACCATCCTGACAATAGTCCAACGAGATCAAAGACACACCAGTTTAGTAAGTTGAAAGACGGTATTCGGTCCACAGTGAACGTTTAATCTTTTAATATTTTTTATGTGAAAAAAACAACTGTAATTAGTTGAGTAGCGCCAATGTTGGGCCCTGTGTTGCACTGAGACGCCGTACATTAAAGGAAATAAATATATCAAATGTTAGCTTTTTTTCTTTCTTTTTATGGAAAATGTTTTGTTGACACCACTGAAGTGCTAGATTATAAATGGTCCTACTAGCACAAAGAGTCTTTGAAGGTTGATGACATTAAAAAAAAAGCAGTCTAAAAAAGACAGGATGAGGGGAGAGAAGAACCTCGAGGATTGAGCCAGCGTGCCGCACTTGTAACATTTATGCTGTTGCAACCATACAACATAAGGTGTCCAGTGTTACATTACTTTTAATTTCCATGACTTTTTTGGCAGCCCATAGCAGTGGATAAAAATAAATTATACCAGTCTTTATTTAATGCTTATGTGCTAGCATATTCTACAAAAACCAAAAAGATGTGAAAAAGTTAACCATATTTTGCAAGAGCTCAAGGCAATCTCCATTATGAAAAAAAGAATCACTTCTTAACTTTTGGACAAAACAAGCACAATCAGTTTCAAAAAAAATTTCTACTCAGGATAATTAAGAGTCCAATGAACAACCAACTGATGTCTTGAATATCATTACTTCTGAAATATTGCCTTCTACAAGCCATTTTGCTACTCTGAGAAATGCTACTGTTCAATTACATTTAAAGTCCCAAATTGATGTCATAAATTCTGACCTCGCTGGTTTGTATAATCGGCAGAAACAAGGACTACTTTCAAAATGAGCAGAACTTAGTTAAAAGATAAACAAAAAAGAAAAACTGAGTTGGAAAAGAAACTAAAGAGGAAGATTGATGATCAAAGAAGATCCCAGAAAGGAAGGGATTAAAAAAAATCGAAACTGAATGCTTTATTGGAAGATAATCCTGAACTGCGCATGAAACTGAATATCAGGGCCAGATGTGGTCAACCAAAAATCGAAGAGGAACAACCATTGCTTTTTGCAAACTATACTGGATATCGCAATGCATGGTTCAGCTTCTCATGAAAAAAGACAGTTCGAAGTCTACAGAAGTATCAAAACCTTAGATCAATTAACAGAGCATTTAAAAAAGATGGCTTCAACATAAGTCGAAGTGGATTATACCTTCGTCTACTTCTTAAGCATGCTTCATCATCAGAAAGTAAGTGTCATGCAACCACTGTCCCAGTAAAGTTAATAGAGCGCAAAATGATTATCACACTAAACATATTGATGGCCCATTTTGCTCAGCTACAATAAGACATTTGGAAGAACTGTCTTCCATGCTTGGACCGGATGAGGTTTGTTTTATCAGCCAGGGCAATAAATGTTGCGTCCCAACTGGTCTGGTCGCTGCTTTATTAGCAGAGTCCACTGCTAATGCACACTGAGTATACAGTAAGCCTTCCTGACCATGACTGGGTAGTTGCTTCCCGGTACAAGCTTATACCCTTGGTGTATGCCGGCATTGAGATCCATCACAACAGTCTTGGAAACAGAGACGCTGTTGGCTTTTCTGACCCAACATTTATAGCCATCCAATCTGGAAAACACTCCGCATCAACAGCACTCAGCCATGGAATTGACTTTGAAAGGTTGCTGTGTCTGACAGAGTTCGATACCATAAGCAGGACCAGTATTGATAAATTGGTCAAGCCATTTCTCGTGTATACTGTTGATGGTGGACCAGATGAAAACCCACGGTATCAAAAAGTCATTACGGTTGCCATCCACCATTTCTTGAAACACGATCTTGACTTTGTCTTCATTGCAACAAATGCTCCGGAACAAAGTGCTTGTAACAGTGGGGAGAAAGATGGCGCCTATGAGAAGGGAATTGAGTGGATTAATATTACCTCATGACAACTATGACAGCCATTTAGATAAACGAGGTAAGACAACTGACATTGAGCTAGAGAAGAAAAACTTTGAATTTGCTGGAAAAACGTTGGCCGAAATATGGTAACAGTTGACTGTAGGCAATTACTCAGTTGACTGTAGACTGTAGGCAATTACCCAACTGTTGCCGAGTATATGGATCCATTAAATTCAGAGCTCATGGAACAGGATATATTGTGTAGAGATCAAAACTGATGTGACACCCATGTCCGCTCAAGCCAGATTGTAATGTGAGATGACAACATGTGCTGTTCGAAAGCACGAAGATCATACTTCAGCATGAAAAAAGACAGATTTCTTCCTCCTCCTTTACCCCTTGTTCAAACATGTGAAGGGCTTAAAGTTCCAGAACAAGCAACAGATGGAGCCTTGCACACATTTCCATCCTTATTTGCAACTCAAAGTCTCAAAACAGAAGACATTCTACTTCGGTCAGCAAACACATTTCGAACAATTCCCTACGATCTTTATTGCCCTTCACTTCGATCTGTGCTAAATGAGAGAATTTGTAAGATATACCACGTGAACTTCAGCTCTCTGGTCATGCTGCGCAGTTACTCAGTCCTTCACAAATAAATAGCAGTTCCATCGAAGCACATGAGAGTCGCTGCTAGAAGGCAACTCGAAATGAAAGTCATACTAGCAAATGTGGAGAATGGAGAAAGTGTGGATTGGATTGACGAGGAGGAGCTTGATTTGGAGGGAATATCCCTTCCAATAAACGATGTTAATCTAGAAACAAATGGATTTCTTGTTCGTCCAATGGAGGAGCACCTTACATTGCCTTGGGATAATGATAACGATGAAGAAAAGTATTCATATAAAAATACTTAAGATTTTAAACCCTTAGAATTTTGGTGGATTTTTTTCAACTTTAATGTTAGTAAGAACTGAAGTGATTGATGTGTTTAATTTACATTTCGTTTTTTTGTTTAAAATTAATTAAATTTTTTAAATAATTTTATAAACTTTTAACTAGCCAAGCAGTCCTTGTAAAAGCCTGATTAATTAAACACTATTTTACATAAAAGATTGTTGTTTTGTCTACGTAGTTAACTGATTTACAACACATTTACTTTTCAGTATTACAAGAAATTGTGGGAAAAAGGGGAGGGGCGTAAGATATTTGTGATGCCACATGGAGGGGGTCTGGGTTTTTGTGACGAAGTGTGACAAGGGGGGAGGGGAGTCAAAAAATGGCAAAAATTGTGTGACGTCATTTGTAGACGACCCCTGAGCCCACCCTCACCTTGTACTATCAATTTATGAAAAGAAATGCATCAATGATATTGAAAATGGACACAACTTTGTCATTTCATTTGTCAGTTTATAATTTCGAACCTAACTGTCGCCATATAATTTCTGCCGTCCACCCACCCCCCACCCCCAACACTCCCCTGTAGATAAAGGACTGTCAGGGAACTTGTCCAGCAGTGTAAGCCATGCCAAATGGTATTTTTGTTTTAGTAGCACCGGAACACAAATAAAACATGTGATACGTCTTTGATTGTATTTGTAGGACTATCCGGACACAACTTTTTTCTAGCTTCCCAATTTCTCTTGCTCTTAAACAGTGGTCATACTTTTACGGTATATCTGTAGCTAAATGGCGACATATTGGAAACTGAAAACTCTGGAATCTGACAGAATAAACATCGGGGAACATGTTTGTGATTTTAAACGGCCCGAAGCTTGAAAACCAAGCATCTATCATCTAAATATTAGAAAATAAGAACTGAAAATTTCAACAAAAACAAAAAAATCCACACATATTAAGAGGAAGAAATGATCATAGTAGGTCATAACCCATTGTAAATCATCCATGTATATTTCATAGTTCTAAGTAAGTCCTATGTCCCTTAAAAAAAAAAAAAAAAAACTATTCAATTGTCCTACTGGGTCAGTTTGAGTCACAGCTACGGAAATGTCCGGTATATAGGCCAAATTATCCCTCAAATATTTAGCCAGCACTCAAATCACAATTAATTTTCCGATATAGTCTGTTATATTATTACAGGTTAGACTCCTAATTTTCTATGTAACGAACCCCTGTGGTCTCTACATTTGTTTTTCAGTAATGAACTTTCCACTGTGTCAAAATCAATACAAATCATGTTAATCTAAAATATCTTCAAAGATGACATCACGGCGAAGTTCTTGTCATATTTTCACCGGCATTTCTTTGAGAGGCTGAACTGTTCACTGCCGCCTAAATACATACCGACAACCACACCATAAGCTCATATTCTAAAAAACAAATAATTACCTTTAAATTCACTGCAAGAATGCCTAAACCTAACTCTTTTACCACAACCAAAATGGACAGGAAAAAAAGTGCTCTAAAACTAGACTGGGACTAATAATTGTGAACTGATTCAGTCAGTCACCCATGATATTGTGTGAGACTTGATTTATTGTAAGATAATTTCCATCTGGTTATTTTCAAATATATATAATGATTTTGATTCACACAAACAAAAAAAATCTTTGTATTTCTTTCGAAATTAATGTCATAAAATCATTTAACTGAAACGGTGTCACAGCAAGATTATTACCATATGAATTTGGTCCTGCACTCAAATATATATATATATATATATATATATATATATATATATATATATATAGCGCACGCACATGGGGCAAGGGTGGTGGGGGTCATGCTCCTCTCCCCCCCCCCCCAATATTTCATATCTAAACATGTTTTGGCCTACAACTGAAAAACCATAAACATAATAACTTATATATATATATATATATATATATATATATATATATATATAAGAGAGAGTCAGTGGAATTTTGGGAAAGGTGAAGTGTGGGTGAGCTTAACATGTTGCCAGTATTTTACTTTATTGTATCATCGGTAATAGAAAAGGGCCATAGAGTTATATTCCCTTTACTATGGTGACTCTACAAATATTTATCAAGCTTAGTATATTTGAAATACGGATATATTCTGTTGAAGGAAGTTTATGAATATAAACAGTTTTAATGAAGGTCCAAAATATGTGTTATATTTCACGAAAATGAATATGGGTAGGGCAAATGATACATGTATTCCTCAGACGAATAACGTCAAATGTGACTTACTATTGTTATGTATATTTAATTTGTATTGTATGTTTGTTAGTTTTCTTTATTTTATTTTTTTAAATTTTTTTAAAATTTTCATTGTATGCTATGGATGATTGTATTTTGGACTTGACCTTTTCCAAAATCGAGTTCATTTTTACCTGATCTGAATCATTGATTTTGGTTTTGTAGCAAACATGTTTATCTCAATCTGAGTCTAAAACTTTGGAAGTTCCCTATGAAATGCGGGGTCTACCTGTCGTTTGCTACATTTTATACATCGTTGATTTCGGTTTTGTAGTAAATATGTTTATTTCAACCTGATTCAAGAACGTTGGAAATTCCCCATGAAGAAACGGGTCTGCTTGTTGTATACATGCATAACTTACTGGAAAATTCCAGATATAAAATTTGACCCTGGATCAGACTTGACAGATTTGGGAAGGTCTAATTGGGTAAAAAATAAACTTTATCAAATCTTTTACTATTCTGATGGCTGTAATATTCGTCAAAGGAATTGCCTCTGGTCAACAAGTATTGGTTGCCTGACTTGTTGTTAGGTAAAGGACCGACACAGTCTGCCTTTATTCTGCTTAATGGTTTGTCAAATGCATAGATAGGCTGCAGATGAGCCTTAGGTAACTTCTGATTGGGTTTTCCTACCATTTGACAAGTGTGACAAGATCGGCAGTATTAACAAACATCATTTTTAATTTTTGGTCAATAAAAGTGATTTAAGATATTGTGATACGTCTTATTGATCCCTAAATGACCAGCCAATGGACTTTCTTGGGCTAAACAAAGAGTTTCCTGTCTATACGACCTTGGAACTAGAATTTAATAGTTCACCAACCACTCGTCACCAGCGGGTACTTCAGGCGGTCTCCAGTTTCTCATAAGGACCGCATTTTTATCCAAATAACAAACAGGTACTTCTGTGGATTAATTTTCACTAATAGCCCTCTGACACAAACAGGAGATCTCGTAATATTTTCCATGCTAGACGACAAGTGATTGTCGTTTATCACCCTGATTAGAATAAAGAGAATGAGTGGTAAAGAAAGAGGATCACTTTCTGTTTGATTGATCAAGACGAGGAGTACCAGTGACCTCATCAAAGGCCTGACCAATGAACATTTAAGCTAAATGAATAATTTCCTAATCAACATCATTCTCCAGAGCTTTCTTCGCCATAGCTCTAATACCTGAACAAGCTGGGTATAAAACGGGGATTTATTTTTCAATAGGATCGACTTTCTGATCCAAACAAGGCTTGTCAGTTACAAGTCGAATATCCACATCCTGATTTACAGTTAGGTCACTGCCTAGTAATAAATGATTACCCTCAATGGGTAAAGACGACTCTGTTCCAAGTTTCACAGGTCGTGAGACTCAGTCTGATGACAAATGTACTGTGCTCCTATGTGCCTTAACATTTTAATAGGTACAATATTGGCAGAATCACCCACGAATGATATAGAACCCTTTGACGTGAACGATTCGTAACTATCCATAATAAAACCAGGCTAGGGTTTGTTTTACCCGCCAAATATATTGCTTTCAATAAACCTCTTAGAGATAAGAGCATTTTGAACAGGTCTGTCTTGATTCTGCTACTTATTTTTCAATTTGTATCAATCAGAAATAACGTGCCCTTTATTCTTGCAATAGGTACACATTGGAAGACATAAGGACTTCTAATCAATCTTATCAGAAACTTGATGTCTAAAAGTTGGGCCAGATTGAGATTTTGATGTGCTCATATTATACTGAAATAGCTTTGTACCAGAAGACTCTTGAGTGGAAGACTTACTAACAAAAGAAACTTTATGAGCTAAGGAATACGTGTCAGCTGTACGAGCAGCATTTTCTAAAATTTCGACATTGTGTGCATCAAGGTAAGTCTTACAGTCACTATGGACACAATTATTGAACCCTTCAACTAACGTCTCTTAGATTTTCGTAATCGTGACCAACTTTCTTGGCTAAACACCACCTATCAAATAAGTGCTTTTTATCATACAAATTTAGTATGGGTTTTGTACAGTTTTTTTTATAGTTCTTAAACTTTTGTCGATAGGCCTCAGGTACCAACTCATAACCCTTCAAGATTCTTTCATTAACCAGATCATAATCTGTTCTTTGATGTAGTGACAGGAAAGTGTACATCTCACTAGTTTTGAAAAAGTGCACTTTGCAATAACGAGTCCAACGATCTCTTGGCCATTTCAAATTTTCGACAATTTTTTCAAAATGTGGAAAATATCTACTTCTTTTTCCTTGAAAGGGGGTACTAACCTAATATTTTTTTAACATTAAAACTGAACTTGTATATAAAGTGGGGGAGCACATTTCACTTTAATCTCAGTTGATATTCCCTTCTGCATGTTCTGCATGTTCGTTTTTCTTCTTTTTCTTTCTCTCTGCAACTGCATTTTACTCTCTCTTTCCTCTTTATCTCATTGTATTTTGTCTTTCTTCTTTGTGCGACTGCAGTTGTCTTTCTTGGAGCTCAAGTTTTCTTAACTTAATTTCATTCTTGTATTTTAATTTCAGTTCCATAACTTTTAAGTTAGAGCCAGATGGAAACTTAATAACCAAATCCAAAACACTTTTATCCAAAACATTCCTTTCCACCAAATAATGGACCAAAATATTTGTTTATTTCTTGCTTCGTTAAAGAAGCATATGCCTCTGAGATATCATATTGTCTGGCAAGCTGGAGCAATTCATTTTAAAGGAGTCAACCGTTTCTGAATAGGATTTGAAACAAAGTTATCCACTTTAGATTACATTGTAAAAGCTTGTTGGTTTCACTAAAATTTCGAAGATGTTAAATAATCCCTGGACTTAGACAATTCCTAAACAAGGCAAATTTGAACTTCAAAAACAAAGTTTTCTGAAATATTTTGGAGAATTCGTATCCCGGATGAGCCTCGTATTTTCTATTACGACTCTATAGTCATAAAACAGGGAATAAAAAGAGTGAAAAGCAATAAGGTTTGGAAAATTCAACAAATAATTTATTTCCCTGGAATACAAAGTGGAAATATGTAAACAGGAACTTATGGTATTGCAAATTAAATCCAAAACAATCCAATAGTTACAGACAAAAGCTCTAATGATTAAAGTTTTGAATAAACTTTAGTGGAAATCAAAGTTAAATCCAACGCTGGAAGTTTTGATGTGCCTATGGTGGCCCATGTAGAGGTGATGTGCCAACATTCTTTTGTTGGATCACAATAATACAATCCAAGAATATATCCTTATTTGAAATTTCACATTTTAAATTCAAGTCTCTATTTCCAAGTATGTTATTTTTGAAGTGTACTGTGTAGTTCGAGAGAAAAATTACTTGAATGAAATAATTTGAACAAATAACTTCCAGCCCAAACGAATTACTGGACACAACAATAATACAACTGATTCTGTTAAGATCTTACAGTATGAATAATTATTTTGTTTTATTTTTTTATATAGAAAAACAGGATTATATAGTCCTCTACCTGACCTCAAGTCACAATTAGCATTTTCTAAAAAAAATTCCATTACCTAATGGAAAGTTTCCTTCTGGAAGGCTCCAAATGTTTACAAGATTAAATCTTACTTATAATTAATTAGAAATCTATTTCTAAAATTATAATTTAAAATGTAGTAAACAACAGGTAGACCCGTCATTTTATGGAAATTTCCAAAGTTCTAGACTCTTACTTCGAAACCGAAATCTACGTTTCAGATCATGTAGAAAATGAACTTAATTCAGGACAATATAATTATCCATAGAATATAATTAAAATTAAAATAATAACAAACAACAAACAAACAACGAAAATGAAATATACATCACAGCTGAAATACAACAGCCCAATACAAAATCAAACTCCCTAAATTACAAAGAGAACCAACTGAAGGTTATTTTAAATATAGGATTTCCAGAGCCATCGGTGTATAATATAAAAGCAAAACAAAAGTGAAAACTGCAGTTTGAGTCATCAAAAGCATTTGCATGTAGTGTTAACAGAACTCTTAATCATATATTGTTGAGTGAGCTGGATGGTGCCGCAATGAGAGCTTGCAAGAATTGATTTTTTTATGTGCAACTTTATTCTCTGTTTGCAATCAAGAAAATATAATATAGACAAAAGTATTTAAGCAACAACCTGTATAGCATGACCAATGTGTATCAAGGTCGATTGGGTTGAATCCAATCTTCAAATAAAATAGTTTTACCTTTATATAAAGACCACTTTCAGTTGGTCCCTTTAATTGTCTTTGAACACAGATTAAACTGTTGTTTCAAACAGAATGTTTATTTCATACAATTTTAGCTGTCATCTTCTCTGTATCATAATAAGCCATGAACTAAAATCCACTGTGCTGTTCCAGTGAGGTTTACTAGATTCTCATGAATATGCATATCATCCATGACTGCTGTAACAAGGTATTTTTAGTTTCTCATGAATATGCATATGCATGGCTGCTGAAAGGAGGTTGTCTAGTTCCTCATGAATATGCATAAACCTGCTTCACCAATCACTTTGAGTGAAAGTAAAATTCTCTTACAATGTTTGCCCAACATGAATTTTTATGCTCTTTAAGTAAGCCAATCAAACTTCATGTGCCAAGTACAGTATCTTCTTCACGCTGTTTTAATAAACCAATCAAACTTTCCGTACCAAACACTGTATCTTCTTTATGTTATTTGAATAAACCAATCAAACGTTCTGTATCAAGCACAGTATCTTCTTGAGCACTGCAAGTTCACTTTTATTAATTTATAGGAGATTGTAACATTGTATGGAAAAACAATGAAATTATGTCACAGGCACCCTGTTAAAAAAGAGCACAGCAGAACATTGGAATACAGTTAAACTATATACACAGTAATCTGACTATAATGCTGTATTCGTTTTGTAAACATAGTTACGAACTGAAAATAGAGGCAATGAGAGGGGAGGTATATTATTGAGACCATGAGTACCTAGCAACTTGAACTGGGCCACATGGGACTTCAAAACATGTGCCTGCTGTCCTACTGATCATCCAGCACTTCATGGACACTGAAAACAAGTGCCTCCTGTTCTACTGATCATCCAGCATTTCATGGACACTGAAAACACGTGCCTCCTGTTCTACTGATCATCCAGCATTTCAGTGACAATGAAGATGTGCAATGTTGCACAAAAGTTGTGGAAACCTTACGATAATTTCACCTCACATCAATATGGTAAAGCTATTAAAAATGTCAAACTATGTGAGGATTAAAAGCCACCAAGGCTGGTCTTCCTCTTATGAAACAACTTCTACGTTTGACAGGCTCTCCATATAGCTTGATGGCTCCTGTCAAATACCCATTCAGTGATTTGTCAGGCTCTTATATGGCTTGATGGCTCCTGTCAAATGCACATACAGTGATTTGTCAGGCTCTCCATATGGCTTGATGACTCCTGTCAAATACCCATTCAGTGATTTTTCAGGTTCTCCATATGGCTTGATGGCTCCTGTCAAATGCCCATACAGTGATTTGTCTGGCTCGCCATATGGCTTGATGGCTCCTGTCAAATGCCCATACAGTGATTTGGCAGGCTTTCCATATGACTTGATGGCCCCTGTCAAATACCCATACTGTGATTTATCAGGCTCTCCATATGGCTTGATGGCTGAAAGCTTTCCGGGTGGGAGCGAAACGTGACACCCGAGAATCGGAAAGAAGGAAGACACGTTGAGACCACGTGGAAGGTCTATCGTGACGTAAGCAGTCGGGTGGAGGCGTAGTACCGGAAGGGAGCGTGGAGGAGAGTTCCGGAAGTGTAATGAGAGCACGGAGTCGAGAGTAC
Source organism: Megalonaias nervosa (assembly GCA_016617855.1). NCBI lineage: Eukaryota > Metazoa > Mollusca > Bivalvia > Unionida > Unionidae > Megalonaias > Megalonaias nervosa. Next base: position 33,173 of record JAECUM010006270.1, read on the forward strand.
CGGAAGTACCAGAGGACAGATGAGTAACAGAATCAGCACCGAAGGGAAACAAACTCTCTTAAGACTGTCTTTCTACATGGGGGTAGTAATTGGCAATGGGATAGGTCACTGTTTGTATTTGTCGAGAGCATTATTTGTGAAACTGTAGATGAAATAGTTGAGTATGTTGATATTTATTAAATTGCTATACCTTTCACCTTGAGTTTATTATACACCTAGACCGTCGGCATTGCTGACTGGGGGCTCGGAGCTACCTAAATTTTAAATTATCCGTCCTTCTCCGGTGTTAGAAATAATACCGTAGGGGGCATGTGACACAATACTTAATTTCATTATATCTTTATTCAAATTTTATCCATGTGTATCAGCTTAAGATATAATTTACATGAAGAAATAATGCTATAGATGAGTTAACTGGTCAAGGAACAGGTGTTCGTTGTACATTATTCAGAATTCTGTTCTACATTTCTTATATTAAACAGTTGTTAGAACGAAATATATTGTAATCCAATTCCACTGTCGGTCAGAAACTTAATCATGCATAATTAGCAACTTTGATTCAGAGTTCATTTATAACGTAAACAGTTAAAGCGTTTCCAAGCACCACATAAAATGTTTTGTTTCAGTGGATTGGTGTGAGTTAAAGTCTTCAGCTATAGCATGGTTAGACCATATGACTTGCAGTCGTCTTAAATAGAAACTGGAAAAAGTCAAGGAGAAAGCCGGTCCCCCAGCAAACAAACACTCAATTATTAGTTAGGGGTTTGTTTTAAGAAATAAAAGCACCAATGATAACAAAAAATAAATTCCATAATGCCCAGAACTTTTTTAAAAAAAATAACTTCTGGATTGCTGTGCCATGATTACAGATTCTTCAGTGCAAATGAAATGAAGCAGACAATGACTGCTTGGATTAAAGACAATGAAAGAGAAAGAGGAGTACTTTAACTTATATTGTTTAATCTTGAATCAAATATCAAACCTCTGTAATCCATAAAAGAGATAAGCCGACTTTCCTTCTGGTGATGTACTGTTGCCAACCATCACAGATCAAAGTCGGCATGGATATGGAACTACAACTGCATGAATGGAATAAGCCGCCTTCTTATAAACTTTAATGTAAAGACAATTAATTTTTCAGGCTTAAAACACGTTTTACGGTTTGTCGGTAGATTAATAGCAACAGCCACATCTTTTTCCGGTACAGGGCAAATTTTATCGGTGAAAACCGACGTATACCGGTGTATATGACTGTATGTTAGAGTGTTATGTATATTCATTTATACGGCGTGCTTGATCTTTGTCCGTGAACGAGAGTAGAGATCTGACCTACTTGACTATTGTCATGTTTTTAAGATATTTTCTAAAATTTGAGTTCAAGGTCTAATCTTGTTAACGGGCTTCGAATACTTTGGAAGCAAATTTGTTGACAATTTGGTGAATTCCAGAGCAATCTATAATTGTATCACAGTTCAAGTGGAATATGTATATATTGTTGTTTAATAAAAAAAAAATCATTCCTGTTTCATATAAGTCTTCAGGAATTTATGGTCAGAGTTTACAGTTATAGAAGAATTATTTTTTAAAATTATTCATTGGAATTACATAGTTCTCATTCACTTTAGGACCAAAACACCGCTTTGGGACAATTGTGAATTCATTCAAAGACATTCTGGATTGCATCGTTGTATTACTTCAGGATATTTAGGATTATTTCGAATTTAATGCAAAATGTTCTTAGATTTTCATTTTGTAAGTTAGAGAAATAGATTTTACTAAAATTGTTCGTTCATTTCCTTTCTGTTACTTATCTTAAGATCCAGAGTCATAACAGGAGAAATCGAAAAACTACACAATGGATCAATTTTCACAGATGTAATTCGATGACAAAGAAGCTGATCAGAGGTTTGGTAGCAGAACACTTCTCTTCTCCAGGCATGCTTTCACCGATGTTATACTAATTGTAATTGCCCACAACGACAACTGGAGTTCCGAAACCAAGAAATGAAATGAATCTTACTGGATATACCACCAAACAACACTGAAATGAAGCAGCTTAAATCAAGAAAAGAAATGAATCTTACTGGATACACCACCAAACAACACTGAAATGAAGAGGCTTAAATCAAGAAATGAAATGAATCTTACTGGATACACCACCAGACAACACTGAAAAATGTGGCCTAAATCAAGAAATGGAATGAATCTTATTGGATACAACACCAAGCAACACTGAAATGAAGAGGCTTAAATCAAGACGACTCCAATTGGGCACCCACAGCAAATAAAATAAGTAAGGTCTCTCTCTGTTTAGAGTTAATTGTATGTTTTATATTTTATCTTTCTGCATTGAATTCTACGTTTTCTTGAAAGGTTTAACTTCCTAAAACTTTGTTCAATTCACTTTGCATATCTCAGGCTTGGCTCTTAAATGACACTACATATCCACCTTTGTGCTGGAGTGCCATTAAGCTCTACATACATACATACATACATACATACATACATTCGTACATACATACATACATACATACATACATACATACATACATACGCGGTTTATTTAATTATTCATTCATTTACATTTCCTTCTTTCTTGTTGTTCTTGTTGGTATTGGTACTACTGTTGTGTTTATTGTTAATAAAGAGACAATGCGGGATATAATCTATTGCTGCATCACTTTACATTACGAAATACACTCTATCATCACATACATTCTAAGTAGTAGACTATAATGGGGTTTTTCTGCCAAACCCCTATTTTGTATTAAACGACAACATGATTACCCCTCCCAGGCCCCCCTGTTAGTCTAAACATAAACGAAAACAACTTGTTGAGGCAACAGCGTTGATTTCATTATTGATTACCTGTCAAAGACCTACCACTGAATCATCATCGTCGTCATACACAATAGGGTTGGCTTAGAAACGCCCATTATAGTCTACTACTGCGGGTTTTACATGAAATCGCTAGCGGTTTGTGCTTTGCACTCTACTATATCTAACATTCACACAAAATTCCAATCCGCTATTAATAACTCGCTGGGATTTGCAGGTCAAACATCTGACTAATAAAATGAATGCGCTATTAATAACTCGCTGGGATTTGCAGGTCAAACATCTGACTAATAAAATGGATGCGCTATTAATAACTCGCTGAAATTTTACAAAAAAATCAATACCTTACACGCAGACGCTCTAAAGAGATCAGTTTCGGTTTCGTTTAGTTATATATCTAAACTGTGTCTGTATATCTGTAAGAGCTCGGTAGCCGTGTGGCTAAGGCGTACAGACAAACGTTGGATCGACAAGTGGAAACGACTTCGTACATTCGACTTCAGAAAAACGCAATAGACATATTGTCTTGCGTTCCGCGACAGAAGCTATTATAATTAGGGAAGCGTCTGCGATGCATTGAAAAAGACGAGATATACTTAAACAGGTAATTGTAAAATTGTAAATTAAAAAACTAAATCCAGGTGCAACTCGCCTGGCACCCCCGACCCTCAAAAAGGGTGTTAATTTTAAAGTACCTGGGGTTCACTTCGGGGGTGTGCTTGATTTGATTACAAATTTACAAAATTGAAAATCAGCCTCGACAGCCCTCTGAATCTCTAAAATTTCGTTTCGTTCTTAGTGATTCACCATGGGGTATGTTCACGCACAATGGAAAAATATAACAATTACCCAAGATTTAAGACATATCCAACGTCATTCAACCTGGTCATCAGGTACTTCTTTTTACTATTTTTTTTTAACATTGTGGTGGCTCGTGCTGTGATTTATATTTGACACAAAATGTTTTACTATCCTTATTTTCACATAAAATTTTACTATCCTTACTTTTGAAATGAAATCGCTAGCGATTTTACATAAAATTTACTGAGTATTGTTTTTTGTATTTCGCAACTCTGTTCGGTATCATATCTACGAGTAAATCGTCTTTGACTCGCAGTTTCTGTATCAGAACTAGCATTATAAGTTTCTCACCTCTGAGATAAGTTTTTATTATAATTCGCTATTGCTATTTTACAGGATATATTTTTGTTCTCGTTATTGTGGCCCGATCTTTTTATTCACTGCTGATAAAACTATACCTAACCCGGGTACTATCAGCAATAATGGGTTTAATGTCCCCCCCCCCACTGAAATAATTCCACTAGTTGTTAATATCAGAGGAATATAATTCAGCGCGCTTGTTATTTTACTATAAAATTTTCTACCTTGTCTGACACAGTAAAATTTTTTATGGTAATATTTATAGTATTTGATCAGCTCGTCTCTATCGTTGTCTTGAAGACATAATGAAATATGATTGAAGTCTATTATTTCTTTTTTCGTCATTATGAAACCATTTCTGTAAATATTTCAATCGCCGGTGTAAAAATATTTTCAACTGAAACCTTATCGATCAGAGCACTAAATTTTTTATTGACAGGATCTTATCATACACTTCAGATGAGATATCATCATATCTGATATCTGTTAAAACTGAGGATGCAAATAGAGGGTTACAATGTGTTGGTATTTCAGTAATATCATTGATTCTATCACGATAAATATCTTCTGTTTCATCTATATAACTAACAACATAAGATACCTGACCCAGTTTAAACTTTTAAGTACTAGATGCTGCCCGAGAATTGCATAATCTGTTGCAAAACTCAAAAGACCGCGAATATCAGCTTGCTCTATATTTATGGCGGATAGATTTAGGTACCCAGCAATCAGCTCTTTGATATTTCTGTATTTTGTTTCTGTCAGTAACTTTCCAGCTTTTTTTGTATACTTTTTCAACGCAGTTTTTTAGAACCATTATCTATTTCATAATATTTATCAATAATGGGTTTCACAGTTGTAATATCTTCAAGCTCCTGACAAAATATATCTCTTTCGACATCATCATATAACTCAACTCTAGACTCAATTTATGATGCTGTGTTTAGTGCAGCATTAACGTGATATACGTCAAACTTTTCTTTATCGCCGGTGAGAGAGTCTATCAGAACTAGATATACTGTTGTTAACAGGCTAGTGTCAGCACTATTATCTACTATGTCTAACAGCATCTTTTTATCATAATAGTCCATACCGAGTACACGAAATACTAGACGTTTAGCAAATGTGTCCTTGAGCTTACGATTTTTAAGAAACTTGTGTTTCCTTGTTTCAGCTAGTTTGTCAAGCTCATCATGAGTCTTCTTTAGTCGCTCTTGTTCCGGTGTCTTACCACCATGAAATTTAGTTTTTTAAAGTTTAGATTTACCAATCGCCAGAACATTTTCTTTATTTAGCTCAAGCAATGTATTTATCAAAGCTTACCCCTTGTGAGTTATCTACGTTGACAGGTGGATATGTTCTTTCAAGGTCTAGCACTCGCTGATCTGACATACTTAAGTTACCTGTCACTGTATCCCCAGATGTTTTGATATAATTTGTTAAATCTACACCAGCCGTAGTGGTTGTAGCTGAAGCTGTTTTGTCGGCTGAGCTGTCAATTAACGTACTATATTTTATGTAATAACTCATTCTCATTATTACTGCAAGACAAATTTTATGAATACCTAGTATAGAATGAGCATAATCACCTTTGACACGGAGCAATTAATCAAAACATCAGCATAACCACGACCTAACGGACTGCCATTATCTGATAGTAGGACGAACTGGATCGGGCAAAACTAACCTTCTGATGAATCTGTTACCCAACGACCTCTTCAGCTACGATCGAGTTCATATTTATACGATAAATCCACAGCAAGATAAATACGAGATGCTCAGCGAATACAACGAAAAGCTGAAAAATGAACTTGGCATAGGCAATGATATATTTATCATATAACAACCCGAAGATTTAATTCCTATTGCCGAGCTAGATTCAGATGAACATGAAATAATTGTGTTTGATGACATTCCCTTGAGTAATTTAGAGATGAATAAGACAAAATGTTATTTACAGAAAACGTAATGCAGTCTACCGACCTCAAGATTTCTACAATGTTGATCGATTTATCAGGCGAAATACAGGCTGCTTCATAATATTTGCTGGACTAGACAATATCAACGTTCAAAACATAGCACGAGAACATTGCGGGGTGTATTAAAATACAAATTTGCCGAACTTTATCATAACGCTACTATCAGAATGCCAGCGTCTGAGCAGTCTTCTGATGAAAGAAATCACAGTCTCTTTTTATTTGATAAGCTAGCAAGAGTTCAAAATAGTATGTTTAGATGTGGAATAGACAGGCTTTTGGACTGTGAAAATTAATCTATTCGATCAAAATCTAAAATTAGTCTAGCAAAATAAATAAAACGAAAAAATGGATGCAAAACGGATAGAGGTTATAAAGAAATTTGTTGCAACCAGAGCAGCGTTCAAGAGGAAGGCTGAGCAGGAACATCAGGGTCTACAGCAGACGGCAAAAGAAACTGCTTGACTTGTTAGACCAGTGACCGAAGCAGTACTTGGCAAACAGCCAGATATTTCTGTGGTGTCACCAGAAGATCTTAAAACATTATCAGAAAGGACTACTTCATCTACTTTAAAAAGGACTGAAGAAAGTTATTGAAAACATTGGAAATCCAGAAGAACTAAAAAATCTTGTATCTGATTCAGTGAGGCGACAGGCAGAGTTGGCAAGGGAAAGAAAAGCTTTTGCTGATATTATGGTCACAAAGATGTCAAGGGATTATCAAATTAGGTTTTATAGAAAAAAATGCAAGAGGAGAAATATCACAAGAAGATTACAACAATTTTTTTGGAGATCATATTTCTAGAGAACAACATAACATTGGTCAAATTCGCAACTGGCCAGCAGATAAATACGACGATTTTATTGAAATTCTGAAATATATTGAAAATGCAAGCAAAGAAGTTGAAGAAAATATTAACAATGAACAAACAGAAGCAGAATTTTTAAATTTGTATAATGAAATGCTTGCTAGATTCATTGCTAGTGTTATGTTTTATACTGCTAACAATTATAGAACTAGAAAATGTCCGTACAAATGGTCATTTTATAAGCTATTTAATGACAATGAGAAAAGGCGTGATAAACGTTTTCCAGAGAAAATATCTGGAAAAGAAGGTCGTGGAATTAAAATCTATAACTCGACAGCTGAAATAGTTGATCGACTGATGCTATTAATATCATCAAAGGAAGCCGGAAATACAAGTACAGAAATCGACAACAAAATTGTTGAAATTTTAGATAATCTCAAACGGTTATATAACATTGGACGAATGTTATATTTTACGCAACTATCTTATCGTCGCGATCTGATTCGCTAACAGCAGTTCAGTTTTATCTATCAAATAAAATAGCAATGTTATCAACTGCATTACTGCTTGACTCATCTCAGACTACGGCGGACAGTGCAAACTTCTCTGTTATTTATAATCCACCAATCGAGCTGGGCTCAGGGACGCACACGTCCGCGACGCAATACGAAATAGGACTAGTATCAGCTACTGCTTGGCACAGTATGGCAAATATCAGAACTAACTTGAATGATAATTTTACATTTCAATTAATTCAGCCAACTGGCCAGGCTTGGATTTCTGCTAAGATACCACAAGGCGCTTATAACGCTACAGATCTAAATAAAGCTATAAAGTTATCAATTACAACTAAAGCTGAATCTTCATTAGATAATTTTGAGCTCATTCCAAACTATAACTCACTGCGTGCCAGAATCACTTTGAAAAACAGTTGGGTTTTTTTTGTTTTTGTTTTTTTTTGGAGGGGGGGGGGTTGTTGATTTCAGTACCACAAATAGCTGCTGGCCATTGTTAGGATTTTCTCGAAAACAATACAGTTCTGAATCGCGCAGTGTCCCAACTTCATACGATGGCGTGTCACCCTTGGACATAACAGATGTAAATTCGATTTTAATAAACTGCTCTATTGCCAGCGGGTCGTATACGGCACGTGGTAGTAAAAATCAAACTATTTATTCTTTTTCTTCTGACGTACCACCTGGATCACTAATGCAAGTAAATCCAAGATAGATAATCTACTATCCTGTTAGTGTTGAAAATCAAATATCTTCTGTCACGATGACACTGACTGATCAATCCGGCCGGCAGCTAAATCTCGATAGCGAAATTGTAAGATATTATCTACACTTGAGGTCCATCAACTAGTTCATGGAGTGATCTCTGCTTACCATAGCTAGCTGACCACAATTAGTTAACTAATCACAGTCAGTTTTATTAGTTTTGTATAACAAAATGAAACAACGAAATATTTATCACAGAAATATCGTAGGGGGTTTCTTTGGAAATATATTCTCTAAAATAATAGAAAATGTACCTGGAATTGCAACAAAAAAAATAATTCCTAACGCTTTAGACGCATCAAAAGCTTTTGCCACAAGAGCATCTTCTGCAGCAGGCTCAGCTGTTGGACAGAAGGTTGTTGATAAAATCAAGGGTGGACCACAAAGTGGTCTACCAAGTGACAGGGATATAAAACAAACAATTTCTGAAATATCACCATCAAAAACTACTAAGACGCTGATAAAAACGCCAAAAAAAAAACCTGCTATCTCCTCACGGCGAGGAAATTATTAGAAAATTAGTAACAGAAACTAGACCCACTCGACCAGATATTGCGGCGTTTTAATTTTTGTCTAACAATGACAGATAATGTCAAAAATAACCTTGACCTGACCGAGGAAATACCAACAGACGACTCAGTAACAGAATTTGAGTATGTTAAATATCTCGATGAAAATTCAAACGAACCTAACAAAACTGGTGTTCGAACTTTTAATACAAGAGACGAGGAAGTGTTTTTGCTACCACATAAAGCTGTACTTGAAGTACGAGGAAGCGTAAGAAAAGCAGCTGGTGCAGTGGTACCAGCTGGTACACAAGTGACACTTGCTAATAACGGTTGGAGCTTGTTTAGAAGCGCTAGATATCAACTAGCTAATCAAACAGTAGAAGATATTTCTATGCGCTTGCCAATTAAAAGTACTATTCTTAACGTGGTTTCGTTAAGCGACGATTACTCGAGATTTGTTGCAATGAATATGATGTGGTTAAAAGATACTGGAACTGGAGATGTTATTTCAAAAGAATTTAATGATCCTAATGCAATTACAGTTGGCGCCGATGCTGCTGCTGATCTAGTTTTAGTGAGAACTTTTCTTATTACAAATGCTTTATCTCTTGGAATTACTGCACCAGATGTAGCCGCAGATACAGATGCAGCAAGGACTTTGCTAATATCAGCTTGTAATTTTCTTAGAATTATTGCACCAGCTGCTGATGCTACTGGAACCGCAATGTTAGCCATCGTAAACAGGATAATAAATATAAGAAAAATTAGAAAAATGGAGAGTATAGCGAAGATTACGCTGAACGACTAAAATTTACAGATAATTCACATCAGATCACAATGATGATGCCGCTTAGCACAATATTCGGATTTTGCAGAGACTACAGTAAGGTATTTCGTGGGATAAAACATACACTTTTACTTGACCGAGCTGATCAAAACGAATGTATGATGCGAGCTGGTGGTGATGATGTACAGTTTCACGATTGGCGTTGTGGATGCCTCGTGTAGTTCCGTCGATCGATAAATCAATAGAGCTTGAGGCAATGTTAACAGCATTCACAAAACAAGCACATTTAATGCAGAATAGAGTTTATCAAACCGCAATACCGAATTCGGTCAATAACACATGGAGAATAAAAACATCACAGAGGGAGCAGTTACAAAGGCATGTAGTTATTGTATTTCGACGACAGAATAGACGTGGAAGTCAGCTTCAAAACAATTCTGTATTTGATAGTCCAGATGTTAGACGAATATTTGTCAGAATAAATTTATAAGCAGTATCCAGAACGAGCGATCGAATGTAATTTTGCAGTAAATGCTGCAGCGCTAGCTGACAGAGACGTATCTCCAGCTTACTTGATGGAAGCTATGCAAAAATATCAAGATACTGACAGTGGGTCCCAAATTTCAATCGAAGAATTTAGAAAACTTTATCCGATATTTCATTTTGATGTCAGTAAGCGTAGCGAGCCAGCTATCGGGTAAAATTCTGACACTGAAGTCACGTGGTCACTTGGACAGGTTCCATCTGCTCCAGATAATGTGTATTATGCTCACGCGTTAATTGTATCTGATAGATTCCTAATGATACATTCTACCAAGGACAGGATGACTGTGCAGATTTGAATGTGGGAGCTATAACTTTATCAAACAAACAAGCGGTGGGAATGTATACTGATTTTCTGATCAAGAATGACTACCAGGTATTCTGCACTTTAAATGCTTTATCAAACAAGCGCGCGGAATGTATTAGTCCTCTAACAAGCGGATGAATGACTGCAATGCAAATTCTGTCCAGCAGAAGGAAAGTAAATAAGGAATGAAATATATTGTGCATGAAGTGAATTTATCGCCGGGACAAATTTAAAAACTAACACAAGCTATTATTAAACTACAGTCTGTTTCGCTGAAGATAGATTTCGGAACAAGATCGCAGAACGATCCACCGCCAGCAAAGCTAATGTTAACACAGCTGCATATCAATAAAATAGGACTGCAAAAATCTTTTATTTTAAATTTATCAGCAGTGCAAATTACTGCAATGTCTAGATCGAAAGCAGTCCGTGGTGGTTTTATGGGGCCTGTACTTGCAACTATTGCAAAAACGTTTTGGGCGCCATATCCGGGGCTACGAAGAAGGATGTGTCTGGCGATGGAATCAAATAGTTAGTGTAATTACAATCCTTTGGACTGGGCGCAAAGTATTTCACTTTTGTCAAACGATTACAAATAAAAAATGCCCAAAACACGATGCGTTCGGAAATGTAAAACAGCAAAGAAACGTAAAACAACTAAAAATAAAGACGAACCGGAAAGCAGTCAAACGTGGATTCATAGGTCCGTTGCTAGCAGGAATAGCGGGAAGTCTACTTCACAATCTGCTAGGAATCGGACGTGGGAGAGGATTGATGCTACCCGGTACCAGGAGGTAGATCCCTCTGCGATCCATTCACTAAAAAACTTTGAGATCTTAGATAAACTGAAAGATGTCAGCAGATTTCAAGGAGTATTTTCTAAATATGAACTCGGGACTCAGAATCCAACCGCTAGCGGTCCAATCACTTCCACCTGGAGGTAGAAGTTGTGTTATAATTTCAACGATGGATCTGGCACGCCTTGGGTAGCGCTTTATAAAAGCAACTATTTTTATTCGTTTGGGCTGCCATCAAGTGATGTTATCAAACAGTACGTGCTATCGTCCCAAAAGTACAAACAAAATCGATTATTCGTCTGATCAACTACAACCAGTTGGAACTGAAGCTTGTGGATATTACTGCCTTGTTTATCAAACAAATGTCCCAGTCCGTTGGACTGAATGGTTTTCTGAAATTTATATTACAATTTACACCTAAACCAAGCCTGGGAAATGATAAAATTGCAATTTTATCTAAGAAGAAAATATAAAAATGACTACGTATTGTCTGAAATGCAGAAGTAAAACGGAAAATACAAACGAAACCACGGAAACTACTAAAAATAACCGACTTACGATGACAAGTATCTGTTCTACCTGTGGCCGGAAAAAGAGCATGTTTCTCAAACGTGACTCACTATTACCTGGCGATCATGGAATGCCACGAATTTCTAATACTATTTTAGTCGACGATTAAATTATAACATAAATGCAAAGCCAGTTTGCAAGCAAAGCGTGTACATGTCAAGCTGACCATGATCTGTGTCTAGAGCAGGATAGAATAGTAACTTATTGTCAGTGTTGTAATCAACTAGCTGTAATTTGATCCGGCTTAGATATTCACAAGTTAATTGGCAAATTACCGAAACCTAAAGGTGAATGGACCCTGCCACGCCACAGGTATACAGGACGCTGGAATCAACTCGACAGACAATTTGATCAAAATGACAATCAAAGTTCAAGAGCCGTATAATCAGGTCGATGAAATTGCAAAGCGCCATGATATATGTTACCGTCACAACGAAAACGATAAATCTGGTTGCGACCGTATTATGCTTAATGACTAAGCGATATGAGATCGAAGGGAGCCTGTTTCACAGGCTGAGGAAGCGAATTGATCGTAAGCTGGTACAAGATATAATTGGAGTGAAATATAAACTGGGGCTCGGTAAAAATACACTTTATGACGACGGAGTTCAGAGCGCTGGACCCAGAGTGCTCTCGCACATAAACTTCACAAACCTAAAAAAAAATTTCCTTGACGATAAGTTGTCGCAAATTCAGCTGATGACATATGGGCAATAGATCTAGCTGATATGTCACACATTGCAAAGCATAATGGCAATAAAAGGTACCTGATGAATATAGTTGATATTTTTAAGTAAATACGCATTTAGTGTACCTGTTACAAATAAGACAGGTAAAACCATAACTGATGCGATGCGAGATATTCTAATCAGCACAGAAAAAAAAAACCGAATAAGGTATAGACAGATCACGGAGCAGAATTTTTTAATAAACAGTTCGAGTAGTTTCTGGAACGAAATAACATCACCAAATACATCATACGGAATGAAGGGAAAAGTGTCGTCGTCGAAAGATTTAATCATCCGCTAAAAGAAAAGATCTATAAGCAACTTACAGCCAAAAATATTAACAGGTATATTGAAGATCTGCTAAAGATCATGTCGGATTCCAATAACACAAGACACAAAACACTTGGAATGTCACGAAATAAAGCTATAAATAACCCAGTGCTAGCAAAGGAGAATATGTGCCGAAGACATAAGTTTAGCTTGGGTGATAGAGTTTGACTTTTTCTGAGGAAGTATTTGTTGTGGATAAAATTTTAACAACAATACCTGTAACTTACAAGCTGAAAGATTAATTAGGAGAAGAAATTACTGGAAGTTTCTACGAACAGGAACTACAAAAGGCGGATCAGGATATATTTATCTTCGAGCGAGTGATAGCAAGGAAAGGTAAGCAAAGTTTGGTTAAACGGAGATGCTAGGGCGACAGTTTTAATAGCTGGATACCAACTAGTGAAATCAAAAATCTTTGATCAGATCGCGTGATGCATAGCATCCAGCGATCCAATCCAGCCACAATAAATCTTTTCGTATTTCAAAAGGACAGACTTACATTTCACTGGCCTGCACAACGGTATCAAATATTCTCTTCGCGTAGAGTGTAACTCGCGCTCTCCCATCAAGTTAAAAACTTAAGAAATAGAAAATCAAATTTTATCTTTTTTCGACGCCCATAAACTTCTAACTGTCCACGGTTCATAAAAGGCTTGATAACTCCCAGAAAGTTGGTTTTCAGAGACAGTAAAATTAAACTTTTTTATTTCTTCGCCAGGTGATAGTTTACATTATACCGCGATTTCGCTGCTTCATAAACTTGTTCATCTTCTTGCACTATTCCTGGCTCATCTGTAAATTTATCCTCAATAACAGGAAATAGATATGTTTCTGGATCAAATTTGAGATTTTTACATGCTGACTGTTATTGGAATTTGCTGAATTTAGATTCGCAGGCTGATTCGCTGTATCACGATCAATATCAGTGTAAAAAAATCTAACAGTCTTTCCGCAAACAAGAAATTTGTTTGAGACATCTTGTACATAATACTTTTATCTAATTACTGTAATAAAATGCCGGAGGAAATAAGAAGGATTGTCAGAGCTAAAATCTTGAATACGAACTTCTTATTCGACGCTGTCAAACTGTTTATGGGCAATCAAGAAACTAACAAAAAGTATGTGAATTTTCTCATTGAATACGATCCTTACTCGGCGTTTGATGTACTACTGACAGATTCAGAGGTATCAGAACTTGAGAAATACAAAAACAAATATTTGTTAGATATGATAGAGACACTATTTTGAAATGGGCTGACTGCTGTTTGACAAGGGAAAATCTAAGAAATATTCTGAAACTTGATCTGTAAATAAAATGTAATTTTATGTTAATCATCAAATACAGACAGATTCGTTACTAGAGCTAATATTATAAATCGCTTTCATCTGGAAGAGGCTGTAAGAAATATATTTCGTCTTGACAATAACGTTGTAGCTCGCTTTGAAGTAGAAAGAGAAAAAAATCATTTGATTTGTTAAGCAGGATAGAACTGGATAATATACTTTGACATGGAAAGATATTTGTCGAATACGACAAGGAAACTTTAAATAAATATCTCAATTACTGCTTGACAAATAGCGAGGAAGTAAATATTTTAAAAAGCAGGTGATTCATATTCAAAATCTATCAAAGGTTGTTCCAGAAAAGGCGGATTTTGTAGTTCCATCAGTAACGCGTTGGACTGATACTGAACAAATATCAAAATATTTTGAAGCTGCTAATATTGATGGAAATATTTTTCTTCTTCTGTCTCTAAGTTAGTTGATATCTCTGAACGAGATTGTTTAAAATTAATCCTACCTCCCTTACCTCGTCGTACGTTTTCATGTTGTGACACAAGGTCAAGATTTTGAAGTCGGTTATCGTTTTTAATTCCGTCTTTATGATCCACAACTAATCCATCAGGAATCAAACCATTAAAAATTTCAAATACAAGCCGGTGTGAGGAATATCTAACCTAATCATTGCAAGTTCCACGGATCATTACATTTAAGTAACCTTGATTTCCAAGACTTCCAACACTTTTCTTTGTTTTAATATTTCTGATAATTCTCCTTTCATTTGATTCATATTGATCGTAGACAAGATGTGGTTGAAACTCGTCCTATAAAGATAAATTCCTGATGTTATTGTCTGTTACACTACCGCTTACTTGATAGACTCTCATTCCGTCTGGAATCTCTTCACAAAACAACGAATAAATAAAGTCCTTGATTAACATTTCAGTATACTCGGTATCATCAGCACCTTTCACTTTTATCTTATAACCAGCCAGAGTTCGAATCCCAAACGAAGCCTTAGTTTTAAGATTTATCACCACTTCTAACATATTCCCTGCATAATAGTTGTGGCGTAGAATATCTCCTGCTCACTCACCGTTGGTATGAGTCCACTAAGCGTAATTTTGCTAATTATATAATAGCAAGTTTCTTTCTTTAATTGACATATTTCGCAGCAAATTTAATTAAACAAATATAAAACAGTATATATAGTAATGTTGAAACTTGCCGATATAGCAAAGGGACGTCTGTTCTTGACAGAAAGATATCAGGCCATAAAAATCGCAACCTCATTTGCTGGTTTTGATAACAGTTATTTATTTAATAATAAACGTTTACTTACAAATTTCTCTGCCACAAACAATATAATCTGCTTCAGCCAACAATCAAATCTCAGCTTGCCACGCATAAGGGTCTAAAGATCATAGTGCAGTTCTATCTCTAGCTTTCTAAGCTAAATATATCTCTGGAATCCCCATAGACACCTACGTCAGAACACCTTGCGGCAGAGCAGCTTGCTGCAGAGCAACTTGTTGCTAGGCAAAGTGAAGAATTTGCTAATCCTTATATTATATCAAAATCTAATCGAATCCTAACAGGGACGGATTTAATATCGTTGACAGATAATATATTTCAGGAGACATGGAAGAAAATAGATGAGTATACTACATCTGGGTCTGCCTGGAAATTTTATAAGATAACGGAAATACTGTTCCACATTATGAAATATAATCCACTGCGAGATAGCTCATACGTGGACCTCCCGACTAAAATCAAAAACTCAAAATGTTGTGTTAATATCCAGAACAGTGATAAAAATGTTTCCAAATGGCCATACTGTCGGCGTTATTTCCTACAAGAGATCATCCTTATCGAGTATCAAATTATACTGGTCATGTTAATAATCTAAACTTTAGCGGGAATGTCTTTACTGTTTCTGAATATCAAATTCCAAAATTCAAAACAACAGAACAATCGACTGTTACCTGGAGGAATTAATGTATTTGGTGTCGACGATAAACAAAAGATATACCCTAGATACACCAGCGATCTAGCATCACAAAAAAAAAAGTAAATTTGCTATTTTATAAAGA
Organism: Megalonaias nervosa; assembly: GCA_016617855.1. Classification (NCBI taxonomy): domain Eukaryota; kingdom Metazoa; phylum Mollusca; class Bivalvia; order Unionida; family Unionidae; genus Megalonaias; species Megalonaias nervosa. The sequence continues at coordinate 49,182 of JAECUM010006270.1, forward strand.
TCATTATGTGTGGAGAAAAACTTTAATGGGCTAGACGGAGGTCACTATAACAAGCATACAGAAAATATATATTTCTTTGTCAGGTGTTTGCACAGATGTTTATCCCAACACTTACTTTATCAACACCTCGATTACTGCTCTAATGTTCAGAAAATATATATGCCAGGAAAAGATGAAAAAATATTACAATTTACAAATTACAGACACAAGAATAAGTGCTTTTTATAATATACGCAGATTTCGAGTCCATTTTATAACCAGTGCGATCAGCAGAAAATAACCCTGATAAATCTTCAACAAGAAAAATACATTAGCATATTCCTTGTGGAGCGGCGTTTAAGATCGTTTGTGCAGTTGATAAATCTTTATCAAAGTCAGTAAAGATTTATCGTGGAGAGGAACCTGCTGTCTGGTTCCTAAGGAACTTTATCGACGAAATTGATCACATCGTGATGTTACTCACTAAGACAGTAGCAATGAAACCACTAACATTAAAACAAGAAGCTGAATTTAGTATAGCAGAAATATGCCATATTTGTGAGCAACCGCTTTTGCCTCAAGATAGAGTAAACGATCACTGCCATATTACTGGAAAGTATCGTGGCCCAGCACATGATAGATGCAATTTAAAATATACCGCACCAGATTTCGTTCCTGTTGTCTTTCATAATTTCAGAGGATATGACGCTCATGTTATAGTTGAGGCGTTCGGCAATAAAGATATAATAAACCGTCTGAAAATTAATAACAACAATACAGTAAAGTGCATCCCAAATAACACTGAAAAGTATATATCTGTGACACTCGGCAAGATAAGATTTATTGATAGTCTGCAGTTTATGGCAGCATCAATAGACGATCTAGTAAAAGGCTGCAGTAAATTTAATAATTGGATTGAACATTTCGCTGAAACTGCTGGCAGTTTATTGACACAAAAGGGTATCTTTTCTACGAGTATCTAGACGATCGGAGCAGATTTGATGAAACGTGTCTATTGACAAAGATAAGTTCTATTCTAGTTTAAAGTTGTCTGATGTATCCGACGACGATTATGCCTATGCTCGATCGATATGGGATTCGTTCGGCTGCAAAAATTTAGGAGATTATCATGATTTATATCTTATAATAGAGTTTTGTTGTTCGCACACGTATTCCAAAATTTCAGAGATTTCAACGCTGATAAAAATGGACTCGACCCAGCTTGGTACTATTCGCACCCGGATGCATTAATCAAGCACAGTAAAATAAACCTGGAGTTGTTAACAAACCCAGATATGTTCAACTTTGTAGAACGCGGAATCCGAGGCAGAATAAGCGTCATAAAAAAATATGCCGGGGCAAATAATAAATATCTACCCGACTATGACAGTACAGAACCATCAAGTTTTATAGACTATCTAGATGCTAATAATCTGTATGGTTACGGCCTATTGGAGTCTATGCCGGTTGGTCGGTTCAGGTGGATCAGCGAAGAATAGTTCTTCAAAGAAAGTGATAAAACTATACCGGATGAAGTTAATTATTTTATTGAAGTTGATATTGACTATCCAGTTGAGCTGCATGTTGCGCATAATGACTATCCATTCTGTCCAGAGTCGATGCTGATTGATTACAGTTTATATCAGAAAAAACAGAGAAATCATGTGTCCATTGCTAGCAGTAGTGGTAAATCTGTTGTTCGAAAACTAGTTCCTAATCTGCTTGACAAACGGAGATACGTTTGTCATTATAAAATTTTAAAACAAGCAGTTGATCATGGGTTAAAACTAAGAAAAATTCATCGTGTGCTAAAATTCAATCAATCGTCGTGGATGAAGAGTTATACAGACTCAAACACAGCACGACGAGCACCTGCTAAAACAGAATTCAAAAAAACTTTTTCAAGCTTCTGAATAACAGCGTCTTTGGCAAGACCATAGAAAATTTGAGAAGCGAGTCAATATCGAGATAATCAATAACGTGGAACGTCGTAATAAGCTTGTAGCATTTGACGATTTTGTTAGTATGAAAATTTTTAATGACAATCTAGTAGCCCTTCAACGAAGAAAGACAAATCTGAAGTTGAACAAACCAGTTTATGCCGGTATGGCAGTACTTGAGATATCAAAATGGCTAATGTACCAATTTCATTACGATATTGTCAAGGTTAAGTGGCCCGATGCAGATCCGTCATTTACTGACACTGACTCGCTAATGTGCAAGAGAATATCTGATGATATTTATCAAGAATTTAACGATAACCGAGAGATGTTTGATCGTTTAGATTCTCAAAATAAAACAGCAGATTCTATTGTGATGATAATAAAAAGTAATAGAAAAATTTAAAGACAAGACGATTTTGGTTCCTATCGTAGGGTTTATCGGATTGCGTAGCAAAATGTACTGTCTAAAACTAGCTGATAATAAAGTTAAGAAACGAGCTAATGGATTAAAAATAAATGTGGTAGGTAAGGTGATAGGTTTTGATAATCATAAAGCTGCGTTAGACGGATTTTCGAGTTATGTTGAGATGATGACAATAAGATCAAATCATCATAAAACTGAGACGGATGTTATTATAAACTCTGGTCTTTGTAATTTTGATGATAAAAGATACTGCTCCGATGGAATTAATACATTTGCGTTCAGTTATAAAAAGATCTGATAGTGTTGATTTTAGCAAGGTGGAATTTTTAGATTGGTTATTACAGTAAATCGCTAGCGATTCATGACAATTTTATGACAATTTAGGTATAATAAAATATAAATCACAGTACGAGCCACCAAAAAAAAAAAATAGCAAAAGGAAGTACCTGACAACCAGGTTGAATGACGTTGGATATCTCTCGAATCTTGGGTAATTGTTAAATTTCTTTTTTTCCATTTTTCTTTTTCCATTGCAATTCTTGGATCGGTGAGCGCGTAAAAGTTTTTAATCAAGCACACCTTCTAAGTGAACCCCGAGTGCTTTAAAATTAACACCCTTTTTGAGGTTCGGAGGGCCCAGGCGACTTGCACCTGGAATTATCTTTTCGTTTACAATCTTACAATTACCTGTTTAAGTATATCTCGTCTTTTTCAATGCATCGCAGGCACATCTCTAATTATAATAGCTTCTGTCGAGGAACGCAAGACAATATGTCTATTGCGTTTTTCTGGAGTCGAACGTACGAAGTCGTTTCCACTTGTCGATCCAACGTTTATCTGTACTCCTTAACCACACGGCTACCGAGTTCTTACAGATATATAGGTATAATATAGATATATAACTATACGAAACAGACACTGATCTCTTCAGAGCGTGTGTGTAAGTAATCGATATTTTTGTAAAATTCCAGCGACTTATTAATAGCGCATTCATTTTATTAGTCAGACGTTTGACCTGCAAATCCCAGAGAGTTATTAATAGCGGATTGGAATTTTGTGTGAATTTTAGATATAGTAGAGTGCAAGGCACAAACTGTAGCAGTTCAATTTTGTGTGTTAAATATACATATAAATGATGATTCAGTGGTAGTTCCTTGACAGGTAATCAATAATGAAAATGACGCTATTGCCTCAACAAGTTGGTTTCGTTTTTATTCAGACTAACAGGGGGGCCTGGGAGGGGTAATCATGTTGTCGTCTAATACAAAATAGGGGTTTGGCAGAAAAACCCCATTATAGTCTACTACTATTACACACACACACACACACACACACACACACACACACATATCACATATATATATATATATATATATATATATATATATATATATATATATATATATATATATATATATACACACATACATACATACATACATATATATACTTTAATAATATTAAGCACATAAATTTTGAAATCAAATTATCTTCCATTGGTCGAATAAAATATATTGATTCTGAAAAAAGAAGGTGATCACAAGAGCTTATATAGGTAGGACAGGTAGACTTTGCATGACTTGATCTATTTTATTGTACCTCCCTTACTTGATTCGATACAAAGGACATACTTAACGTGAAACAACATAGGTCTCTTTTAACTGAATTTTACAATGTAACAAGCCCATCCCCATATCGTAGATCAAAACACTGCCAACACTTAATTAGGTACTCAATATATCGATATGATGATCGATTGAACTTTTTTATGTTATAATAGAGGACGACTTGACAAGATAACACTGTTTACATTTTACAAGATCAAAATATGAACTTCACCTGACAAGACATATTTTATTGGTGTTTATTTCTTTCTATGTTGACACTTGTTTGCATTTACCACAACTTTTAATTATCGCTATTTCTCCATGTATTATTTACAATAAATTGAATTGAGAAACATTTTTGCAATAAAATCTAACACAATATGTTATTTCTTATCAAAACGTGCAAATTTCACAATGTTGATTCTAACGTTTGTGGTACTTTTTCAACAATAAGACGCGCAATATACCAAGGTTTCATTGATCAATTCTGATTGTGATTTTCTTCACATTAAACACCTTTGGGCCATTTTTAGGGAATATTTTAACCCAACTGTTCACCGCAGTCCTGGACACAACAATATTTAAGCATTATTCATTGCACCTGTACCATTGTATCAACCAATTAAATAGTGGTGATGAATGACATGTATACATTTATATATCCATTTGGTCTTCGACGAAGAGGCTACGTATGGGGAAAGAGTTCACACTTTTTCTAGAATTGTTATAGTTATATACATGTACATATTAGTCATGGCTTAGGGGCATCTTTTCTGTATTTGTCATAAAAAAAAAAAAATTATATCTGTTAGAGTGTTTTAATAAGTGGTTATAGATCTAAATTCCCGAGCGGCAAATAAGGATAGAGAAGGTAATTTTTATGAATAGTTGTGTTTTTTTTTTTTTTGTTTTTTTTAAAAAAAGCCGCTTTCGACACGAACAGTGACTGTACTAATACAGAAAAATGCCCTTTAGAATTGGATTAAGACTACATATACGAGCTGAGATATCTGCATTACTTAAAACATCTGTAGACAAAAATAAAACGCCCTATCCGTCAGTTTAGCCTAGCACATTTTAAAACACTCTTAAATAATTCAGTTTTCGACCAGCGTTCTTGTAATCTGTATCATGCGATGATATAATCGAAATATTTGCCGAAAGGAGGCAAGGTTAATTCAATTGTAAGAGATGAGTTTGTTTAATGTATCTATAGATATATGTCTCATGGTGGCCGAAAGCTTTAATTAATGCTTTTTCAAAAGATTTTTAAACGTTCATTTTCAGTTCTTGTTTCCCATGCTTCCCTACACACCTGGATCAATTCGTTGTGCGGTATGTTAGTATACAGCGATGCGACGTCTAAGGAAACAAGAATTGTATCTAGCTGTAATGGTTCGCTTGCTTTGCTTTTCTGAGGTAATTTGTTGTGTTCAAAAGGTAAAAGCTGACAAGTGGTCTCATGAAATGATCCAATATTCTGATATCCTTTCTGTGGGATACCTGTAGACAACCAGCCCACTCAATTCCTAGTCAAACTATTAGAGCTTTATCCTAAAACTCAATAACTTTGAATTTAATGAAGCAAACTACCTCCAAATCAACGGAACCGCAATGGGAGGGCAACATTATGCATGGAAGAATTTACACCATATCATTGGGTACGCTTCATCGATGATATCTAAATGAAGTGGCAACATGGAAGAGAAAATTTGGATGATTTCATTTCAAAGGCAAACAACTTCCATCATTATTTAATAAAATTCACGGCAGAAGTCTCCAAATCAAACCACGTTTTCCTGGACACACCAACCAGACTGGTAGAAAACAAACTCCATACAGACATCTAATCAAAACCAACTGATAAACACCAGCATCTTCTCCCAACCAGTTGTCATCCAAAACACTGCATTCGGAACATCCCATATCGCCAGGCACTGAAGATACGCAGAAACTGTTCCGACGAAGAAACATTCCAAAACAGACCTGAAGAGTTATCTAAACATTAGATTAACCGAAGCTACGATAAAGACTGTATAGCGGAGGCAACCCAAAGGGCTCAACAAATGAACCACAATGACCTAATACAATATAGAGAAGGAAAAGGTTGATCGGATATCATTTTTCCTGACCTACCATCCAGGCAAACCCAAAGTAGGTAAAATCATTCGGACACACTTGCCCATCGTTGAATCGTGTGACACGCTGAAGTTAATCCTCCCGAACAAACCAGTAGTAGCCTATCGGAAACCGAAATCCCTCAAAGATATCCTAGTGTGGGCGAAGCTAACGCCAATGACTAAAGAAGATCACCCTAGTAAAGCTGGCCCATGAGGCGATAAAAAGTGCAAAATCTGTCAATATATGATAGAGACCAACACATTTTCTAGCACAGTGTTTACCGAAAAACTTAATATACATGGTCCAAACAGAACGTGCAAAACAGAGAATGTACATTATCTCATCACACGTAAGATATGTAGCCTTCAGTATGTCGGAGAAACAGAAAAAGTTACACAAAAGGATCAATCGTCACAGATCTGATTGGATGACAAAGAAACTGTACAGACGACCAGTTGCAGACCACCTCTCTTCCCGTGACCACACTTAAGATGTGATGTAACACATTGTTATTGCTCACAACCCCTACTGGAGTTCCAAAAACAGGAAAAGAAAGGAATCTCACTGGATCCACCGCCTTAGAACTTTTAAACTAAGCCGTTTAAAACAAGAAGACTACAAAAAGACAGCGCGCACAAACAAAATGATCATCTGTTTCACATTTTCATTTCATAATTCTTTCAACTTGCTTATTAGTCACCCAATAACCAATAATTACTACTAACACAATCAAACATCGAACAGATTATTTGTGGTTACGATGGCGATATAACTCATCAATTACATAACCAATATAAAATATTTTTCAGCATCAGCATCAAGTTGAAACCAAATAGTTGAAACATCAAACATTTCAATTCCTGTGGAAATAGTCATGCAATTTGTTTTAACTTCAAACGCCTTTTTTGTCTTGTTTCAGTTTTGTATTTGCCTTTGAAAAGACTCATTTAGAGTCGAAAGCGCTTACTCTAGATAGAAACAAGTTTTGTACTGTTCGTTGCTTATTGCATTTATCTTGATCAATCCCTGACACACACGATCCCCTGTTGGATCCAGTGCACTTGAAAGGACTGTTATTCGCCAAATGATTTGTATTCTTTATTCAAAACTTCGTAATTCCAGGCGTGAGCTGCATAAATCTTCTATTGTCAATCAACCCCATGGCATCTGCTCTCAAGTGTGCAACAGACAGTTCAGAGCACAAGCTGGCCTGATCAGCCACTTACGTACTCTCACAAGCTAAACGAGTCAGTGATGGCATGGTTGTTTTTCGCAGTCGATGGACGAATAACATTTTTGTTCTCGATGTATAGGTAAGTTGCAGCGAGAAGAACTCTAAGTCCTCAAAACAAAAACAACAATAAAAATAAAAAACAAAGTAAACTATATTGGTGACATTACTTCTCCTTGCTTGAAGCCAGTTGAACAATCAAAGAACCATATTAAAATATGCAGATTTTCACCTCAAAGATTTTACACTTTCATATATTGATTTTATAATATGAAACATTTTGCAACTTATTCCTCACTTATAACTTTTACAGAACACACACTACAATTCTATCTGTTGAACCAAATTAACGAAGTCACGGTGCATCATTTTATGTTCACTTAGATATATCAGGGATCGATGCGTGCAGCAAAATAATACCATCTCATCATCATTTCTCGTCGTTCCCACTCGAACATTTGGCCTCACATTTGCAGCTCTCAAGTCGACTCAATGTAAGAAAACGTTCGGTATCTAATTGTGTTTCGTTAGTAACATAGCAGCAGTATTAGTTTTGATACTCTGCCCGACTATTAGAATTATCAGCAGCTTTGAGACATACCCTTGCTGGCTAAATTGGTTTATTTAATTCTTTATTCACTTAAATAATCAAGACTGAAGATATTATACATTTTAAACTTTAACCAGTCAATAAAATTAAAATGATCATTGTCAATATATGCATTTGCAGCTAAATTTTATGAATATACACGCGTTTATTATATTACATATAGGAATATACACGTTCGGTCCTTTCAGCCTCGAGGATAACTTACTATCTCTGTCCGTCAAAGCACTGATTTTGATCTCGATACGTCTTGACTTTCATTGATGTTCCCTGACCTGTGAACTCTCTCAAGCTCGATTTCATTTGCCATTTCTTTGGTTATGTGCAGCTATCTGTTATAAAGTCTCTATAACTTCCTTCCTTCTCATTTTTCCTTTCCAAGGAATTGCACTTAGTCCCCATTGACATATCCTTGAGGTCAGTTATCTCTTCTCGCATTTCCCTACTGTCTATCATTTATATCCTTTTGTCGATCAAATCACCTCAAGTGCATATAACATGCTAGCAGAAGTCGAATGCAACGTGTTTACATGTTTTGTGTTCAAGATGATACTTCATCATGTTGTTTTTATTCCAGGCCGATTTATCCATTGTATTATTTCAAAAGAGCACAGACTCGAACCTTGGTCTAATGTTTTGGATTTTAACATCATGATTTCTCACGGTTATCATGCAGATTATGGTATATACGGTATAGTGTGCTTTTGAGTTTATAGTTAATTGTTTTCTTCTGAACATGAAAAGTGTATGTAAAAGTATATGTATTTTACTCTTTCCCATTTCTTATCTTTATGAATATCAATATTGCAATATATGTATATTTAATGACATAATGGTCACCTCCTTCTGTACGGTCATTAGGACAATCACACTGTAATATAATTAACGAACCAACACGTTTTACTTTTCTATTATTTTATTACCATCGCTTGTCGTATGCAATCCTCCACTGTCTCCTAAATGTTAATGGTTATATCGAATTCGTCATAAAAATTGCTGATATCACATACATTGGTTTTATGTAGTTCATATATATATATATATATATATATATATATATATATATATATATATATATATATATATATATACAGAGAGAGAGAGAGAGAGAGGGGGGGGGAGGAGGGAGAGAGAGATATCTTGATCTTATGAACTGCATCCAGCCAATCTTTATACGTCTCAGTGTTATACCTTGATGCTGTAAAGACCTTGTGGGGAAAGGGTATTTGAAGCTGAATCAGTAAATTTAAAGATATGTTTCTTACCATTATTTTTAAATTATTGGTGCAGGCTAATAGGTGCTTTTACCCAATCAGGTAATTACGAATATAAACTAGCACATAATATTTTATATTTCTCAATAATTGACGTGAGATATTCCATTCTGTTAAATATCCAATTAGCGCTATCTATTATTACTGGTTCATATCGAGAATGAATATTATTGAATAGCATATCGAGTATAGAATTCGTCAATGTTCTATAAGAGAGATTAGAATTAGTTGACTACAATGTTTTCTTTGATTCCTTTCCCAGGAAGCCTACTTGTTTAGCACGACTGGAATAACCCTTCTGTGTTGCATGACTGTAAAACCCCTTTTGTTTTGTATGACTATAATAACCCCTTCTGTATTGCATGCCATTTTTAACTCTTATCTGTACTGCATGACTGTAATAACACCTACTGTATTGCACGACTGTGATAACCCCTGTTTGCATTGCATGACTATAACAACCCCTTCTGTGTTGCATTACTGTAATAACCCCTCCTGTCTTTGCATGACTGTAATAACCCTTCTGTATTGCATGATTGTAATAACCCCTGTCGGTATTGAACGACTGTAATAACCCGTTCTGTTTTGTATTACTGTAATAACCCCTTCTGTATTGCATGAATGCAATGACCCCTTCTTTATACCATGACTACAATAACCCTGTCTGTATTGCATGACTGTAATAAGTCCTTCTTTACTGAATGACTGTAATAACCCTTCTGTAGTGCATGACTGTAATAGACCCTGTCTGTATTGCACGACGATAATAACCCATTATGTACTTTATGATTGAAATAACCTCTGCTGTATTGCATGACTGTAATAATCCCTGTCTGTATTGCATGACTGTAATCACCCCCCCTTGTCTGTATTGCATGAATGTAATAACCCTTCTGTAATGCATGACTGTAATAGCCCCTGTCGGTATTGCACGACTGTAATAACCCCCTCCTGTGCTGCATGATTGTGATAACTCCTACTGTATTGCATTACTGTAATAAACCCAGTCTTCACTGCATGATTGTAATAACATCTTCTGCACTGCATTACGGCAATAACCCCTTCTGTACTGCACGACTGTATTAACCCATGTCTGTATTGCATGAATGTAATAACCCTTGTCGGTATTGCATGGATGTAATAAATCCTTCTGTATTTCGTGACTTTAATAACCGCTTCTGTATTGCTTGACTGTAATAACCTCTTCTGGGTTGCATTACTGTAATATTGCATGATTGTAATAACCCATTCTGCTGATGACAATTGTCTTCGTTCGACCGCTCGTAAAAATATGGAATCAAATGTTTTGACTTTTCTTAGTAATTTATTCTTTTACATGTTGTTCGATCTGAGCAAAGAAAACAGAGATCGCGATCCTTGCAACCAGAAAAGTTGTGAACGCAAGCTAAATTTCTAAAGGATGACTTCCTTTCAGTCATAATTGAGCTTTTTCCAAATTTGTGTTGCTTTGTTGTCTGTGTTGTAATCTGCGGCATGTTTCGAAGTCTTTTATATTCTATTTTTCCAGTCTTTCATATTCCAGTCTCTGTTGTTACAATTATTTTGCCTTTGCTAGCGTTACAGTTAGAGACTGTCTCTCCGTTTTTACCTTTATGTTGGTCATCTAATTTGAACTCCGCTGTTTTCGTTGCTCACCTTAGAATATCAGTCTTCGACATAAAATTCTGCTTATCGCTGATATTTTTTCCACTTTCGTCTATCAGTCCCTTGCGTTGCAAGTCTTCCTTTTGTTGACTTTGCTATGGAATCTTGCTCCATTGTGAGATACTACTTCTCTGTTTCTCACATTCATCTATCAGTTTTGGACGTTGAATCTCGCTTCGCTTGAAAGATTTCTTTTCAGCCATTCTGTTGCTTGATTTCCTGCTTTATCCTTTGTCTGTTGTAATTATAGTTGATCTCTAAGTTTAATTAGTTTTGTTTTAGGTTTTTCAGTGCTGAAATTCGTCTGGCCTTTGCTCTCTTTACCACTGTGTCCTCCTTCTTATTTTTTTTCTTTTTTGTTTGAGCTGACAGAAATTTGAACTTTATCTGTTATGATTCGTCAAAATCTTATTCGTATCGGTAGCAAATTCTCTGCTTCTATATAGGTGAAACTTCTTCCGTTGATTTGCATTAACAGTCATCGGACTTTCAACCATATTATCTATCAGAGCAAAACTCTGATTTTTACAGTCAAAATGTCTTCGATTCGCTTTAGAACTCGCTAAACTTTCGACCATATTATCTATCATTGAAAAATCATCTGATTTATATTGCCGAAATTTCTTTAATTTATTAGCATTTGAATTTATCAAACTGTATTATTTAGGAACATTTTCAGGGACTGTCTTAGAAACTGTTTCAAATAATAACAGATTCTGGAGTTTTGTTCTAAGTAAAGTCTCAATGAATACATTTGTTTTACCTTTTTCCACGTTGACATTGAACAGTTCTTTTATTTTTTAATTGTTTTTTAATATTCCTTTCTAAGTATCCGCACATTGTATACATGTTATTTATCCATTCTGAGTCTTTATTTCAAGTTCATATGCAAAGGTTTGTTAACTGCACTTTCTACGAGCTATTTTTACGTTTTACGCAATGACTTATGTATGACATATGTTATGTATATCCATATTTTCTTTAACTTCTGGTATATGATTTTATTTCAATTTCGTAATTTTTATTCATAGTCGTAAACTGTATAGAATATTTTTGTTATAAATTGTGTGTGTAGTTTGGCTCCGTTGAAAACACAAATCAAGTAGGATCTATAAAAAGTTGTTTACGTACGTGTTGACAATTAGTAATAATAATCGTAATAATTAGACTTAAAATGGTGCCTATGGCGTATTTTCTCAATGACTGGTGGGATAGGAAGTTTTGAAAAAAATTATGTGGCTTCCCCATTGGTTGCGTGAGGTCATGTGAATATAGTACGTCGTGACTTAATGCGTCGTAAATCAATAGTGTACGTTGTCTTATGAGGTCCATTGCGAAATACAGTCCCAATTTACGGTATATATAAAGAGATAGTTAAGCTTTCAGTTTCATTCCGGTTTCTGGAGTCATTCACACTTTTGGTGTCCCTGATGTAAGTCTGCAGACGTGTTTGATGTTGTACTTAGATATTTTTCGAGAGGAAAAACATTGGTTTGGACTGTTCAGTGGTGATAGAAAGTGCTCATTATTTGGACTCTCAAATTATTTTGGAACTGTAATAAATTATTCAAAAGAATTCTAAACAATTCCATCTTAACAACATCGTGGTTCTTAGAGGACCAGTACATGTCCGGTATTGAAATTATATGAGACTTTTCATTCTTTTAGGGCTTTCAAAGACTTTAATAATGACAAATTTAGATTCTCTTCATTATACTGTAATTTCCTCTCACATTTTTTATTTATCACCTTAATAATTAAATTGTCTGTTGAGTTTTATGAAACTTGTTGGTTTTGCTTCTTTTCTGTTACTTAAGTTCGTGACCATAGAGTCGTAACATATATATGGAAGCCTGTTTGACTGAGAATTACCATTTATTGAAAGAATTCTCATTTAAGGAACTTTTGAATGAAAACTAGTAACTATTTGTTTGCAACGTTTAGTGACTATTAGTTACTCTCAGTTACGTATGGGTTTTATTCCATATAAATAAGTAGCTTGCCTAGACAGTGTCCTAATTGTATTTAATCAACATAGAAGATTTGGAATCTGCAGCATGTTAACAACAAATACTCTAACAAGATAACTGAATTCAAAGCTATACCGAAATTTATTATCGTCTAAGCAAGTAATATTAAAACATACACATAATAGCAACTGAAGAAGCGTTTAATTTACAGAAGAACGAATTGAACCTTCCAAGAGACAATGAAAGTTTTTAAATACCAGTCTAGAAGACAGATTAAAGATTGAACCAATACATTCTGTTACAAGAGATCAGTAAACATTCAAGTAACAGATAAGAGTTCTAGTAAATAGAAGATGACGTGGAACTAATAAAATATATTGAAATGGTAGAGATAACACAGGAAAGAGTATTATTTTCTTCACCGTATTTTTCAAATTGTTGATTGCTGGTATTGTCTGTGTATTGTACAAAATTGGAAACCTTGCCAAAACATGGATGATTCCAAAAAAACAATGACAAATACAAACACGTGAGACTAAACAAAACACCCCAAGAAAACCTACTGCATGCCAATAAAATCTTATTTACAACAACTACTACTACAAGCTTGATAATTGTGTGATATTCTTGGCATCTATCATAGTGCTTTTTCAAGTGATTTTGTTTCGAACACCATTTCCACAATTAGTGCAACCTTTCGCGTCCTGAGGTTCGTCTGTAACGCACTGCAATCACAATAAGTGCAACTTGTAGCATCCTAAGGTACGTCTGTGACACACTTCAAACACAGCCAGCGCAACATTTAATGCCCTGAGGTACGTCTGTGACTCACTTCAAACACAGTCAGTACAAAATTTAGTGCCCTGAGGTAAGTCTGTAATGTATTGCAATTCATTTTAAATTCCACAGTAGTAAAAATGTAATTCAGTAGTGACAATATATAAGCATGATTATCATATTTTGGTATAAACATTTTGTGTGATACATGTATTATATGTATTACTAGTATGTGATAACTTTCCCCTTGTCATGAGAGCATGAGTTCCTGGCATACATGATAAAATTAGTCATTGTAGTTTAATAAAATTGTACAGTGGAAATGTAAGTGACACTTGTGCAGAGGATAGCGAAAGAATAGTCCCATTTACACATAAAATTCCTTCTTATATGAACACAGAAAATACTAATTCGTTTCCTATAATTCATGGTATCTGTCTGTCTGCAAAGCAAATGCAAGCCTAAGCTTTTGCCTTAGTATTGTATGCAACAATGTCCGACAAAATCAACTGGTCCAAATGTATACATACCAGTAGTGAAAGCTCTTTTTTAAAGGAAAAATAGCAAATAAAAATTTCAAATCAATTCAACATAAGGTTGTAAGTGATCTAGCAAAAATGTGTAATGTTAGATATGTATTACGAATTGGTAGGGTGGAGGTGCGGGGCTAAGTGGTAAAAGACTCTCGCTTTTTACAGATCACTCTTATCTCACCTCAGTTCGCGTGGGTTCGACATCCTGCTCGCACAAGGAAGGTATGTGAGAAAGCTTCTCTATAGCTTCCGGTGAGGAGGTGGGTCTTCTCGGGGTCTTCTTGGATTCCTCCTTCACCAGTCATACTGGCCACAATGTATCATGTGCTGAAAAATGGCGTTAAACCCAAAAGCCCGTCGGCAAGTAATCAAACTGGTGTAAGTGACCTTGTGTCTTGAATCAACAACCTTGTTCATGTTATTCAGATCAAGCAGCAGGGAGGACGAATCCTACAACATTTTTAGGAGAGTTATTTTTGAAAAATAAAGCTTCCTACGCAGATGAAAATACAAACGTCAGAAACGTCAAACCGAAGCCTCTAACCGACCCGAATTTTTTCTATTTGGGTTAGCTATTTTTGTTACTTTATTTTTTGACGCCTGTGTTTTTGCTTTTTATGGCGTGTTTGTTTACCCGTCGAACACTCAATTTTTGTCGTCGTCCTCCCTGATGCTGTGTTTTTCAGTCATAAATTTTATCGAGACCTACACGATATCGAGATCGAGGATCATGTAAATTTATCGTGATAAATCCGTGTGGGGTGTATTGCGCTTTTGAGAAGAAATTTTTGAATTTAATCATATCCATATCCCCTGAACACCAAGTTTGATGAATGTTTCGCAGAGTATGTGTATCGACTCCATTAGACACAACTAAAATATTGCAGTTATCTCTGATAATTTTAGGTATTTGTATATATCGCTGAGTAACATAAATCACGTCTGTATTTTTGTGTCTTCCTCGGGAAAATATCCGAGCTGGATTTGATTGTTTGTCCAGAATCACATCATCATATACTACGAGATTATTAATACGTCCGTCGAGATCATCCACAGATGGAGCTTGGTCAATATCGGTGATATACCAACAATATCATTATCATCTTCTTCTTCATCCATCGACTTCGCTTCTTCATTAAAATCTTTAAGCACATCGCAGCATCGCTGATCATCTACGGATGGTGCCACCAAATACAACTTATCCCACTTTAGCCATCTCATTATCAGATTAAGCAATAATTGCGTCTTACCAGACCCAGATGGTCCTATTATAATTGCTCTAATAGAATTTGGTAGCGCTGCATGATGCTTGATTGGCACTTGCTTTCATGTCGCTGAGAAGTCAGTGACATCCATGTCGTACAAATATAATAAATAATATGAATTTATATTGAGTTCGATGCAGAGCATCCAACCCCACCAGTGGATTAACAACAACAATAACAAAAAAAAAAGCGTGCGCTTACAGGCAAGTGCGTAAAATGTGGTACAAGCAAATACAGATTTATTTCGTCTCGTACGAAAATAGGTGGTGAAATTGCTGCTACACTGGGAAAATTACCAGCAACTCCATGGGCTAAATACCCAGCAGAAAAACAACTTCCAGGATATAATTATTGTGGTCCTGGAACCCGACTTGATATCCGACTTGATGAACGAAACCAAGCAAGATCTGGGGAGTATCCAATAAATGCGATTGATCGAGCATTCCATGTTCATGATGTTGCGTATAAAAATAAAGATTTACAACAATGACGTATTGCAGACGTGAAGTTGATTCACTCGTTAAATTCCATAAAAAATAAATCTCTCAGAGATAAACTTGCTAGCTTCCTAGTAAAATCTGCGATGAAAGGTAAACTAGTGCTAGGGGCTAGTAATTAGACATAGATAACAATTATAATGGATTCGATTTATTATAGCCCAAGAGGATATTGGAGGGGTAGAGCAGCGATTAGTAAACTTACTCATGCAGCAGGTGTCGAACGTTTTGTTGGTGAGAATTGGTTAGCACGACATGCAATATGAAAAATATATCTACCACCACCTAAAAAATTTCAGTACGCACATTTTGATGTCAGCGCTCCCAATGAAGTTCATCAAGCAGGCATTTGTTTTTACCTCACGATACTATTAAAATTGGTAGACGTCAGTCACGCACATACAAATACGCGTTAACTGTCGTTGATGTTGTAAGTAGATATAAAATAGCAGAACCACTATCAACAAAAACAGCAACTGAAGTTGCATCTGCTTTTGAACGAATTTATCAACGAGGACCTTTGCGACGGCCACAGCTACTACAGGTTTATCCTGGCAAAGAATTTCTTGGTGCAGTAACATCACTGATGAAACAACATAACGTCAAAATCAGACGAGGACATACCGCAATTCATCGCGATCAGGTAATAGTTGAGCGATTTAATCGAACACTTGCTGAGCGATTGTTTCGATATCAGTATGCGCAAGAAATATCTCTAAATAAAGTTCAGAAAGACAACAGATCTCGTGAATGGGTTGCAAGACTACCAAGTGTGATAGCTGCGTTAAATAATGAAATTACTCGTGCAAATGACATGAAACCGATCAGCGCGATCACAAAAAAACTATACCAGTACAACGACGCCAATCTTCCTCAAAACAACCAGTGCTAGGTAGTGTAACTGTAAGATATTTATATAAACCTGGTGAACTTGAAGGAGGTTAAAAAAAGAGCAACTGATCCTATTTGGAGTGTGACCACACATAACATTTTCAGCGTGGTAAGATCCACGGGTAGACCTGCAATCTACAGACTAGATGCAACTGCTCCTCACCGTGGATTTGTACGTTAACAATTACAAGTAATTCCTGAAGATACACAATTACCGCCGCCTTCACTTCTGTAAAAGCAGAACACTAGCACCCCTACGTCGATTACACTCAAGACTGGTCAATATCACATTTTCGCGCGTGTAACCGAGATTACTATTAATTCTATCCACGGTGAATTGCCTTGGATTATTATTCGAATACTGCCAAAACATTACTGTTTTACAGCTCGCACAATGATTATTCTGTCGTTGTTTCATTGTCATGATAAATTCAATATCAAAATCAAAGTCACGTTTACTTTTTTTGTCAGATCGCTGATAACCAGCTAATTGTTTATTCACAGCTTCTTTGTTAACTACATCATCGCAATTGATATCAGTGGTTTCGTGAGTCATTGTGCAGTCTATGGTAACCCTTCGTAGCTGAGACAATCTTCTAACTCTCGACACTGCTAGATAAACTAAATTTGACCATTCGATCCGATCATCGACATTCCAGATATTTGTATCAGAAATAGTTAATCCTTGTGACGAGTGAATCGTTATAGCATATCCTAGAGTCCCCAGAGACTTATCGATCGTTAACGCGCTCTAAACGGCATTCACATCAACAACAACAATATCATTAAGAACGAGTTTTTGTTCATCATTCGTTCCTGGAATATCAACCTTAATATTTTGTTTTCGTGTATCTGCTGGGCGATAATAAAGCGACACTGGTAAATCTGAAAACTTTTCTTTATGTAACAGAAATAATTTCTCTTGAAGTGTATCACGAACTATCTTCCGACTTGCAACTATCAAATGATCAGGTTTCCATAAATTCCAAAAATCATTCATCGTAGAATTACTTCACGCATTATCTCACATTGAATCTTATCTGGCTGCAGTCTGATCAATCTTTTAAATTCTTTCAGTGGTTCATCAATAGCTCTATGATCATCAGTTATCTCCTCATAATAATCTACGAACTTTTTCAGTCATTCGTGTGGAGATGATCCAAAGAAAAGGCGGTGGTTGACCATGATCACCACACATAATAACAGCAGTATTTCTCGTTAACAACCAATCAAGAAATATTTTTAATACTTTCAACGATACCGTACATATTTCATCCCAGATAATAATCTTAGGAGTATATTTCTCACCCATTCGTTGTGAAGTCCATTCATCTTCTTTCCATCGAAAGAAACTATGATACGTACACGAATTAACTCCTCATTCGCTCATTTCTCTGGCTAGTCTATGTGTGGACGTCAAAACAACCATATCAACACAGTACGATGTACCGCGACGGAATAATTCAATCGCACGTGTTGTTTTACCAGAATCTCCAGGTCCATTGAGATAAACAGTCTTATATAAGGTCGCAGGATCATATACCGATGGAGCCGATGGAAGTTTTGACATCTGTTTATTTTTATAATATATTTCCTTATATTCAACGTCGGCAGATTCAGAATAACTAAAAATCATTTCTCGTTTTATTCTCCATTCGCCCCATGATGCATCAGCACCGATACGTAATTGTTTTAGCAATCCTGCTTATTTTTTATTGATATAAAATGAATCTGTGGGGACCTTAACTGCGGTATCAGAAAATCTGTTTATCATCGATAATAAATTTATCGAAATGTACGCGAGCATTGAAGATCTTAAATGAGTAAACTGTGGCGAGTCACCATCAGTGTAGCTTACAACTGTACCTAATTTAGTTCCGTCCGATAAATTAACATTATTCCGACTTATCCATGTGCTTCTCTCCGTTATATCAGCAATTATAAAATCAAGTTCAGCTTCGTCGATGATTAGTCTACAACAATGTCGTTTATGGTCATATGATCCTCCTTGCGTAAATTTACCAAATATTTTCCTACCAGGATCCTTTGCGAATTTATTCTCAAAATCATTTATATCAGGATTTTCGTCAGGGAAATATTTCTTTTGCTGTGGTAACCAAATTTGCTTTTGCGGATTTATATCATATAATTGCTTCACTTACAACCAACGATATCAATATTTTTTCATCAAGCATATTTCGTACTAAACCTATTGGAACCCAATGTTTTGCTGAAAAATGTCTTTCAAACCAAACAGCGACGACCGGATGGAGATGCCGTGAGAATTCAAATGACTCAATGCATGCAAATCCGGTCAAGTCAAAATTTGGTAAGGGTCCATTTATCGCAACTTTGGACATCTCGTGTGTTGGACGTCCAAATCTTTTGAAATATTCAGAGCATTCTCCGTATCCAAGAAAACCTCCAGGATAACATGCAACCATACCAACCGATATAACATTTTTATTATCGTATTTAGTATTCCATAATCCGCCATGTCCGTATTCGATACAACTGCGTCGGATATCTTCAAGAAATTCTAATCGTGTTGGTTTCCCTGAATTTTTCTTCTGAGCAGCATGTACAGCGATTGACGGAACGGTAAAACAATTACTGAGTAATCGTTCGACGGTGATTTCATCACCGTCATCAGCGCCGATTTCATCGGTGTTTGTGCAATTTTAACTCAAGATTTTTCATTTCGTCGTGGAGAGTTTCTGTACGATAAATATCTCCATTAGGCCGTAGAAACTGATTATAGTTCACAGATTCTGATCTTTAAAACAATCACACGGATACAGGATCACTCTGACTGATATTTCTGATAAAATCAAACATATCGCGCTCTAGAATTTAACAGTTCGATGTTGTGGATATATTGTTATATCCGAAGTCCACGCGTGTGCGTTATGATCAATAATCTCTATCGAATCTCCATTTTTTTAATATTTCGATTCGTATAAAATCTCTCCGGTTAATGTCTTCACTCTTATTGGAAATCTTAATTTTTTTTTTCTAGTTCAGCAACATCTTTGATAGCTGCTCCGCTATCTTTAACTGTTTCTGCCCACTCATTTATTTTTTACGTCTTAGATCCGTTAAATCGTTTCCTCGTTTCGCGTTTGTGAAATGTTCTGTAACTCGCTCAGCAACACTATTTAAGCGAGAAATTTTCATCGGTAGAAGTTTATCGACGTTAGGTTTGTCATTCAGTTGATATATTGCATAAACAACTGCTGTCACAGGATATGATCGTTCATAATAAGGTCTATCAATTCTAGTCAGTATTCCTGGTTTTTGGATTTTTATTTATCGTGACAATATTTCCAGGATCGCGTTTGTCACGGATAATCCATGTGTCGTCGTCGGTCGCTGCGATAAATTTTATTCTAAAAATATATTTTCGTGTGATGTCGAGACAATTAATAATTGTCGCTGCTCGCTTATCATTCATTGTAGCATCGACAACACAACTGGTGTCGCGTACAATTCTGAATGTTGACCATACATGAGCTGCACCATCGTTGCGACATTCTCTCTTGGCTTCACTGATATGATTGATTAGAGTCTTATTTGTTAAATCAGCCAAAGCTCGCCTTGGTAATTGAGGGGTTATTCTGTCGAGATCGAATCTGGCTTTAGAGGACTTAATCACAGATAATCTCGCAAATTCCTCCATATCATAACTAAGGCAAATATATATTTAAATTGAAGATTGATTATACATATAATGATTGAAGCAAAGAATCAGTGCAAGTGGCTTAT
Source organism: Megalonaias nervosa (assembly GCA_016617855.1). NCBI lineage: Eukaryota > Metazoa > Mollusca > Bivalvia > Unionida > Unionidae > Megalonaias > Megalonaias nervosa. The sequence continues at coordinate 69,731 of JAECUM010006270.1, forward strand.
GGTTGGTTTTTCAGTTCCTTGTAACAGGGCTTTCGTAAATGAATTATGTGGATGTCACATGAAAAGTGTTCGTGGAAGGAGTCTAGGACCAAAACCGTGCTTGAAGTGTGGTGTTCGGGTTAGAAGAAAAACGCAGTTGTGTGTGCAATGCGGTGGGAAAAAATACAGAGAGCTGAAACGATATTATGATAAAAAAAATAACTCCGATGGCGTCGGTAATGAATCTCCTATAAAAAACGACTAAGACTATCCCACCAGATTTTCATCCCAACAACAAAATAATTTAGACGAATAATATTATCATATAAATGGAGCAAATTGAATTTGTGAAGCATCCCACCATTAAGATCTATGAGGCGTCTCGTGATGGTATCATCAGGAACAGTCGTTTAAAAAAAAAAAAATAACAACCAGTCGGTGTTGTTGATAATACCGTTTATCTTAGATTTACTGTTGGAAAAGAAAGAAATTTAACTCATAAATTCATTTTCAAATGTTTTCATGGAATAATCGAAGACGGATTTGTGATCGATCACATGAATGGCAGGAAACTTGATAATTCTTTATGTAATTTACGAGCTATTACACAGAGTCAGAATTGCAAATTTGGTTGTACTGGTAAACACAAAAAAATTACAAGGAGGGTTGTTAAATCCGTGAACGTGGAAACTGGCGATGAAATAATATTTCAATCAATGAATGCAGCTGGAAAATATTTTGATATTGCATTCCTTCGGTTTAACGTGTCACAGATAATATAACCAAATCGGCTTATTCAAGGAAATATAAACAAAAATGATATTTCATTATCTCCCTATTGTATTAGATGATGAAGTTAGATAACTCTGTCAAGTAACGCTTTCTCCGGTAGAGTAATTAAGCAGTTGCCCCGCTTGTAACTGCGTAATATTATATGACTGCCGCGAATTTTTTTTTGTTTGCTGTTTCTCCACTGCGTGCAATCCAGGTTAGTTATTTTTAGCTCTTACAGGTAAGATAGTTGTACAGGAGTATACAATAGACCTACATGTACTTTAACTCCCGAATGACATCCCGCAGAAATATATGTGCGATTATTAAATGCAGGTATTTTATACGGTGTATTTGGAAAATTGAAATAAATCCACGCTGCAGTTAACGCAATTATAGAACAATTGTGATTTATTCAGCATACTGATCACTTGTAGGAATTCCCCGTTAGGTAACTCTCAGTACAAGTACAAGTCACGCACTAGTTGCGTGTGCAGTCCAGGTAAGTTACTTTTAGATCTTCCAGGTAAGATATCTATTTAGACCTACATGTACTTTAACTCCCGAATGGCATCCTGCAGAAATGTATGTGCGATTATTAAATGCAGATATTTTATACAGTATATTTTATAAAATGGTTTAGAAACTGAAATAAATTCACGCTGCAGTTTACAATAATTGTGATTTTTTCAGTATACTGATCGCATGTAGGTTGTCTGTTTATCCAGTATAGGTAACTTCATAATAATTTCTGAAACATATATTTGTAAGGATGGGTCCGTGGTACAGTGTTAGCGTGACGGATTCAGGCCTGACGTTCCAACCCCTTGACTGACACGCTGTCGACGGCGGCGAATATTTCGCAGTTGTTCATAATATAGTGAGGGCTCCATCCCTAAGGGATTTCATGTACACCTCCACATCACGTCGAACAACGAGGTGGGTGCTGTCTTTCACTCACCCCGGGGTTTGATTTGGGGGGTGTACATGAAATTGAAACTGGAGCCTCCAAAATAAACAGTAGCGTGATGTAGCTCTTAATCTCACTGAAAGGGACCCCACACAAGGACATGTCGCCAGAAAGAAAATCATGAAGGGTGCCCTCATACACAAGCCATAAATGGCATCAATGAAGGAACCGTATGGAACAGCAAATACTGGCAAATGAAGGGACCCCGTGGAATGATAACCGGTCATCATTGCTACTGTTTATTTTTGTTTTCTCCTGATAATAATATTTATTCTGACTTCTGATTTAGAAATATTATTATTCTGATTCTGATACAGAAATATTTTTATTCTGATTCTGATTCAGATTCAGATTTACTCAGAAATATTTTTATTTTATTTTGATTCAGAAATATTTTTATTTTTTTTTTCTCATTCTGATTCAAATTCAGATTTATTTATATTTTAAACAAATAGTTATTACATAATGAATTCCGAAAATATTCATGCAATTATTTCTGAGATTAAAAACTTAAATGATGAGGATATAGAATTATATGAACAATTGGATACTGAAAAAGTTATAAATAATTTTGAAGCGCTACAGGGAGATATACACTAGCAGCTGAATATAGATTCATTAAGTTACTTCAACAGGCCGTGAAACAATCTCTACTTTATCGATGATGAGGATATTCCACGTGGATCAGTCGCGTATACAACCCAATGAGCACCTGGACCAGAACTTCCATCGAGATTGATGATACCGGTCTCAACTCGATTTGGTTGTTTTGGTAATTGATCACGCATAAAAACACCTCTGAAGTTTTTTATATTTAATCGCGCAGCAGCATCAAGTAAATTAAAATTGGACATTGGAAGTATCAACGATGTGTCCCGGAAATTCTTAGACCTTTTCGGTACCATGAATGAGGAGTTCCTGGCAGTCTTAGACCTTTCCCTGTTGATTTTTTTTTTGTTGGAAGTTTTTATTTCTTTCCCTGTTGCTTTCTTTATTGCCATCCCAGCGGCAGTTCCAACAGCACCAAGTGCAGCTGCTTTTGCAACAGCTGGGGCTGTAGCGGCTATCAACGCTGGTATAGCTGCAAGAAGTGGAAATATACCACCCGTCTTGACAATGTCGCTAATGGCATCCTCAGAAAGATCAAGTCGTACGCCGGTCTTTGACCATTTGGCATCATTGAAGTGCCTGAGCTGACGTTCTGTCAGTGATAGTTTATTTGGACCGCCTGCGATCTGTCGTCGTTTCAGTAATATCTTCATTCCCGAATTCTTTTTTGATACTGATTGTAGCTTTTTAATCTGACTAGGAGTCAGAATAACACTAACATGATGATATGACATTATAATATCATGATCGATTTAATTACATGTTTGGAAAATACTTACATGTTTTCTACTGGGGCATCAATGACTCTAATTCGTCCACCAACACCTTCAAGCAACATTGTTTTATCTGAGAGTATAACAGCGATTGCTCTATAATTATCAATTGCTCCTCTTGCAACACGAGCTCGAAAGTGTATATCAACGATAGATTGCCTAACTAAATTCAAATGTTCCAGTGAGAAATAATAGATCGGATACAGCGTTGTAAAATCTAGTTGTGATATTTTTGTAGACCAAAATCAATATTTTGATCACGTCCCAAGAATGTCATCAAACGATGCAACATGATTATTTTCAAAATTCAATAATATATCTTCGAATGATTCATTGATGTCCATTAATTCTCAGTGAACACCAAGTTTGTCAAATATCGTTGTACTTCGTGTTTGTGAGTTTACTCGCGCAGCATCGTGGAAAACAACAAATATACATTGCGGTGTAGAAACACCCTCATGTGATGCTATCTGCCATGTGAATAAACCATTAATGTTGCTTTGAATAGCATCTATGGTCATCGTCAACCATGATAATGTTGATTTGCCGCCGCTGTCCATAAAAGAGAGTAGCCATTGTTCTTCAGTGAGTGATAAAGTCATTACTGGCGTCCACAATGAAAATTTTGTCAGTATTGCTTTACCAACATCACCGATAGGGCGCCAGATTTCATCGTCGTCGGTAGCTTTTCGTACGAGTACAACTGTATGCTTGGCTCCGAAAATAACTTTTCTGGCATTTCTGCAAAATCCAAAAATATGTGATAGTGGAATTGCACATGCAAATGCTCTTCTTCCACCTTCCAGCATTGACCGACGCGCTGAGAATCCTAAGTTGAATTCTGGATTAATGCTAATAATCATGTTTTCTACATCAACGTCAGCAGCGCCGGCATTGTTTCTTGGTCGTCTTATATCATACTGTCTGTTGTCAGGGTGGTCAGAAGTATCCTTCAAAAACATCACTGACGGACCAATTGTACTGGCTAAGGTTTTATTGGCTGAGGTTTTCGTCGTGTTAATCGTGCTAGTCTATCTTTGATTGCCGAGAATGCTTTACCGGCAACATCACCAACAGCACCAATACCTTTATCACGAACAACATCAATAGCTTTCATTCCCAGTTGCTTTGCAATCGGTATTGCTTTTGGGGCCATCCTTCTGAATAGACCCTGAACAACATCACCGAGTCCATCTCCGTAGAACGCTTTATATGTAGGTAATCGCGAATGTATCACCCTGACCATGATCGATCCACGGTGAGCATTATGTATGATCATCTTATTTTCTTGTCACTGATCTAATTGTATACCCTTAATCAATCACTGTGGTAATCATCGGCGATTTCATCGATGAGGGATCGATAAACATTAATATCCATGAAACCGCCTGTAAATAATATCTGACAAATAGCAGCTGCTTCATTAAAGATTTCTGGGGAATTATTACCAGTTCGTTTTCCACCAATCAAAATTTCTAATCTGTCCACATCGGCAAGGATATTATTGGGACATGGACTAATAAGACCACTTCCCGTGGTACCTGTACCAATACCACTTCCAGCTGCGCCAGGGGTGTCATGCCATTCTTCTTTTTCATCATTTGTTGTTTGGACTGGTTGTTGTTGTCGTTGTCGTCGTTGTGGTTGTTGTTGTGGTTGTTGCTGCAACCATGCATGATAGTTATCTATTCCATTAGAAAATGCAATATATCTTACATCACTATTCCGAGCCTGATCAATTCCGTAGTGTATGCGAAATATCCATTTGTACCAGACTTCACGACTTACAGCATCATTAGCGTACTCGGGTTTCAAAATTCTTTTTCTTTCATCAAAACTGCGCGCGGCAAATATAGGTAATTGATCACTGTCAAGCTTTGTTATGGAGGTAATACTATCTTAGGTAAATTTATCACCAAGGTCAGTTTTCTCTCTTGCTTGTTCTTGTTCAGTTTCTTGTTCTTGTTCTGGTTCTGGTATAAGATTCTTTATATCACCTATCTCAGCACGAGCTTGGTCAATACCTTCAAGTATTTCTCGCATTGGTTGAGCAGCAGCTATTTCACCTGGAAGTTCTCTTAGAATCTTTTTTTTTTTTTTCTTAGTTCTTTCTGATATTTTTCCAATTGCTTTAGCGGTTTGCTCTAACGTGGGAAGGAGACCTTTGTTAGCCTCTGTAACTCTTTCGGTAGCCTTCGTTACCGGTTTAAATAAATGTTCTGCACCTTCTATAAACACCACCTGAGACTCCTGACGCGCTTGTAGTTGTTGCTTGACAGAATCATGGACGGGAAGATATTTCTTAATTGCCTCTAGTCGCTGTCGAGCTAGTTTAGCTGTGTGAGATTCCATTATTGATATTATACTGACTTAATTAAGCCATAACGGAGCAGCAGGGAAGGCGACGACAAAAATTGAGTGAGCGGTTACATAAACAAACACGCCATAAAAACAAAAAGATAAATGTCAAAAAATAAAGTAACAAAAATAAGCTAACCCAAATAGAAAAGTTTCGGGTCAGTTAGAGACTTCGATATGACGTTATTGACGTTTGTATTTTCGTTTTTGTAGGAAGCTTTATTTTTCAAAAAATAACTGTCCTAAAAAAGTTGTAGGATTCGCCCTCTTTGCTGCTGATCAGATCGCGTGGGTTCGACATTCTGCTCGCCCAAGGAAGGTACGTGAGAAAGCTTCTCCGGTGAGGCGGTTGGTCTTCTCGGGGTCTTCTGGAATTCTTCCTTCACCAGTCATACTGGCCACAATGTATCATGTGCTGAAAAATGGCGTTAAACCCAAAAGCCCGTCGGCAAGTAATCAACCTGGTGTAAGTGACCTTGTGTCTTGAATCAACAACCTTGTTCATGTTATTCAGATCAGTCCATATAAAAGGGATTGGGGATGGACATTGACATCAACACAGAACTAGATTGACAGAATAAGTAAGATAAATAAACGGCTGTGTATAAATCAAGAAACTTGTAATGTCCCATGTTACGTAATAAATAAGAAGGAAATGCGTTGTAATACTGTGAAATGCGTTTGTATTACATTTATGCGTATTAGTATGAAAAAGCATTTTGTAATTGAGCTTTGTGTTTATCTATTTAAAAAAAGGCAACCAAATTTTCCATCCAAATTTCGCTTTTGGTACATTGAAATAAAATACTTTATGCACTGATAATAAGTCATTTAATGGTTCAAGGGAGATAATTTAGAAATATACTTGGCTAAAACCATTGAAATCACATCTAGAACAACCTTTATGTAGATATCCATTCATCGACATAAATATCAACGTATTCATCAATGTAGTATGCTAATTGTAAGATAACTATGTGCAACGGATTGAATGGGATAAATACATACCTGCTATACGCCCAGATAGCGGGGGGAGGGTTGGGACACAAAAAGAGTGTTTGAGGTACCAAACTGGGGAGGGGTCAGTGTTCATAAAAAAGTGGCGTCCAATTAAGAACAAGTTGTCTGTTCATATAAGCCTACAGAAAATGACTGCACATTAATTTGAATACAAGAAAAAAAAATTGTTTACTTTAAAGCATTTAATACACTAAAAGACAACAGCATAGTTGGTAGACTTGGCATTGTTAAATATTATCACCGCACACCTATGTGCAAACACTCACATAATCACAACCATACTAACGTTAAATAAAACAAAATACGCCACATTTCTGTTTTTAAAATCCACTGGAAGATGGAATATCTGTTGTTTTCACAGCATTTCAAGAACACTCGGTTTTGACGTTCGGCAAAAAGTCATGTTCCGTTAGGCACATGTTCCATTTTAATACTTTGAAAATGAAATTTCTTTGAACAGTTCTTGCTTTCATTCCGTATCATCCTACGTCCATCATCTCCATCAAAAGTACAATATTTGACCGTACTAGTTAAATTGGTTTGTCAGTTGTCTTTGGCACAAGCACTTGTTTTCTCGAAAAGTAGCTGTACATAAAAGTTCTGACATAATACACATGCTATGAAATTTGATTTCATTAACAGATATTGTATCTCGAAGATCATTGTCAAGAAATACTGAAATATTCTTTCAAGATGAAATCGTAGGGGCATCATACAAAATATTTTTTTTTAAATGTCAATATTTTCTGTTTGTCAAAAATAAATGCATTTCTATTTAATAGCGATGCTCATGATTACGGTTCAACTTCACTATTCTGTCTTTCGATATAAGCCAGGGAACTTTCAGCTTTTTTCACTTTCGTGCTATAGGGGCACTTAATTTCTATTATAATCTATACATCATTGCTATGAAGTAAATATTGTTAACGACAATTAAATCAGATTTTTATCTTGAATATACGTGTGATTAATGTTGACAAAGGTTTCTTATGGACTCAAAATGGCTGCGCAAGGCGCATTGTGGGTGTTTGCGCACAAAATCGTGACGTCTGTGAAACCCATAGTCTTAGATGCAGTCCTTGCTGCGCTGAATAGTTCATAAGGAGGGATTGAAGATAATACAAGTGTCACCCTGTTCTTTTCTGCAGTAATTAGATACTGGATGGAATTGTTATCCAGACTGTTATTCTTTGATCGAATCCTGGTCAGAACTGCGTTGTTTTTGCCAAACCATAACGCTGACAATATCAGAACTTTATTCGATGCAGTTTGAACACGAGATATGTTTGTTTCTATCCCAAAAATTATATGAATCACATTAGAGAACGACCATTTATTTAGGGTGGGGGATATAATGTTTTCAGTCTTTTGGGGACCTTACAGGTAATACAGCAGTAGTAAATGCCTCTCTCCAGCACAGGTGGAAAGCAATCTCTCAATTAACATAATAAACCTGAGCGCGTGCTTATTATTGTCTTTTAGCCAATCTATTTCCCGGCTAAACTCGTCCTAAAAGCATGGGTCAATTAATATTTGGAAATTAACAAAATTAAGAGAACGAATAAATAGTAAAGAGAACATGAATATTCAATTCATTAATTCGAATATGTTCTGGCTTGCCCTGATGTTAAAGACTGGTGATGCTGCGATGTCGGCTGATGACGTACACTCCTGAATGATTAATGTTGATGGAAAAAGTATTTTGACACGGACGCCGTGTAACAACTCTTTAAAAAAAGCATTCTCATGGCCGCCGTAAACTCAGCTACACATAACATATACTTGTTGATATCATTAAGGTTTGACAGACGATTTATCGGATTATAAAACACCATTAAACAAAACAAATTGTTCCAAAGTGTCTTTTTCGTATTGTGGCCGTAAACTAAGGTTGACAAAGACTATTCGGGTGTCTGTCTCACAATGTGGGTTATAATAATTATGATATGGTGTGCAAACAATTGAAGCAAAAGTCAATGAATTGGTGGTTTTCCTAAGAGAAACAATTTTAATAATTCAATTTTACTATAAAATTTCCAGAATTTTGTTTTGAATAGGTAGTCATAACAAAAGCAAAGACATATCATATTCTAACGTACAAATCACTGCAGTCGAGTGGAAATATATCGACATATTACATAAATGATCCAAGATCTAATTTCATCCTGTTTTTATTTTTAGTATATGCTTTGTTGTCTTGGATTAAGAAAGACTTTTTTTATCAGATTTACTATGCGAACATACAAAAATTGCAGAACATAAGCGTTAAACAGCTGACATCGCATAGGAAAGCTCCATCTTTCCAACTCTTAATACAAATTAACTAACCAACGTATTTGAACATTAAGAAAAAGAAAATTTACGTTACTTCTGAGTGAAAAGCGGAAGAAGTTCATCGATTAAGTGACAATACTGGGGTCTCAAGCGCACTGGATTCACTTAGTAATTTTCAGAAAATTTATATTTCTACGGAGGTGAAAGAGAATAGCATTATACATTTTTTTACAACAATGACTTGTAAACATGGAGTTAAAGGTAATCAGTTGCAACAATGAGTAAATGTACCCCGCAGCCATACGAATAGCTTTACTTAAATTATATACGGCCATAGAACACAATTAATTTTACTATATATTCTCTACATTTGTTTCTCAGTACTGAACTTTCCACTGTGTGACAATCAATACAAATCATATGTGAATCTAAAATACCTTCAAAGGTGACTTTATGGTGAAGTTCTTGTCAAGGGTTGACCTGCATTTTTTTGAGAGGCTGAATTGTAAACAAAACACCATGCAATGGAACACAGATTTAACTTCCGGATCATCACCAAGGCCTTATTACTCACTGTGCACTGTCGCCGAAATACACACAGACAACCACACCATAAGCTCATATTCTAAAGAATAAACAATTGCCTTTAAATCCTTACCAAGAATGCCTAAATCTAACTCTTGTATCACCACCAAACGGAGACAGGAAAAAATGATCTAAAAATAGACTGGGACTACATTCGTGGGTACTGAACCGGAATTATTAATTGTGGCCTGATTCCTGACACACGGCTGCCGTACGATTAGCCTTTCTAGACGAGATAAATGGCGGCCGTACGAATACTCTTCCTCCGTTAAAGAGCACAGCAGTCGTGCGAATAGCTTCGACCAGTGTCGATATGCGTTTATAGCATGTGCGGTATATACAAAGAATAAAATCCTCCCCCCCCCCGGGGCCCAGCTGCTGCCCCGTCTCTTTTGCGATTTTGTTGTGTGACATAAACGATACGTACAACAGTAAGGATGCATATGCAAGCCGGCATCCGCTATATATACGGAGTTAGTGGATATATTATTTTTGTTTAATAAATTTCGCATGATGAAAAAAGAAGGAATAAATGAAAACAATGCAAGGTTAGTTTCTTTCATTTTAATTTCAAATAAGTGTTTGTTTATCAATTTTATTGTACCGTGCGGAGGGGGGGGGGGCACAAATTCAACACAAAATTATTTCCTTTCTTATTTGTATGGAATAATGGAGCAAATATGATTGACGATATTGACTAGTAATGACAAGCTTTCAGTTTACGCGCGCACACACTAAGACAACTTGAAAAATAAAAACAAACAATAAAATTAACTGGTAAGAGCTTCATATTGCAGCAACCAAACACTGACAAAATGTTCAACATTATTCTCTCTCTCTCTCTCTCTCTCTCTCTCTCTCTCTCTCTCTCTCTCTCTCTCATGTGTAATCGAGTGTGTATTATATGCAGCAGTGTTACAACCTGAAGCCTAAATTAAAAATATTTGTTATAATGCCTCAAGTACACTACCCTTAGAAAAATGTATACGTATTCTGTAGAATATTATCTGTTAAGTATTATTGTTTTGTAAATCAATATTGATAATTTGACCGTAAGACTTAAATTGAGAATGTCGTTGGGCAGATGCATTTATCTTTTTTTAGCATTACAAAAATGTATATAAATATTTTAATTAGAACGAGCAAGATATATCAGTTTGTGTTTTCTCTCATATATACGTATATTACGAAGTATGATTATTTTCTTTTAAAGAATATCAAGATAGTTTAGTTTGTTAAAATTTCGTTTTTTTCCTAAAACCTATCTTACATAGTATCTACTTGTTGTTTAAAAAAAAAGAATTTGTTCAAACTATTGTTAAGTTGGGCCGAATTGTCTTTCGAGTTGGCCGAATTGTCTTAATTTCGGCCCAATTTGAGCCGAATTGTCTTGGGCCGAATTGTCTTTAGGCCAAATTGACTATAATCCGGCATAAATGATACAACTTTCCCATCCCTCACCCTATTCGATCCAACAGCTTCAATCCACTTTTTTTCTGGTAAACAGGGTCTTTTGGAAAAAGAACCCTTTTGTCCCATCATCACTCTTTTGGTTACATCCATATGCAACACAGTGCACCATATTTGCTGTACAAAAGCACGATCGTAAGATACATCACATAGACATTTATGTGGGGAAATTAAACACTTGAATGGCTAGGTTGAATAGAAGGGATAAATGTACGTCCTATCCGTTTTTGGCACGCGGAAACTACCGATCGTTTACAGAGATTGCCGAATAACTTTTTCATTTAAAAAAGCGGATTTTTAAGTCTAATTAAACATTTTTATGGTGTGCATGCATAACAAATGCGTTTTGTTTATGACTATAATAGTATCACACGTTTGTACAATATAGGTGGAAAGTGACCTTTAACACCAAGGATAGTGTTGCATGAGCAGGACTGTTCACTGCTCATATATGCTACATGTTACAGGCACATATTGACGTGCTTGTTTCCACCAAGATTACTGAAAATCTGGTGTTTCTAAACACGATTTTGTCGTGGGTTAGGAGTAAACAAAATGGTGTTTTAGCGTGACACGTCATGTTACGGAAGGTATGTGAATATTTTCATTGCAGACATGGTTTACAATAATATACAATTCATATAGCTCAAGTGTACAAAATTAACTCAAATGATATTTTACAATATGTCAGATAACAATTATTATGTAGAATGGTTAACATTTATTAGGTAGAATGGTTAACAATTATTAAGTAGAATGGGTAACAGTTTATTAGCTAGAGTGGTTAACAATTATGAACTAGAAAGGTTCATTAGAATATAATATCAGTTTCTGCTACAATGCCACACGTTATAAGTCAGTGTTTCAAGCAAATGTAACAATATAAAGGAATGTTGTTGATGTTAGACTTCGTTTATGTTGGATATTGTCCCATACGCAAATTAATAAGACTAGCGAATTTACATTTCATACCACTGAAATATATCTCTTATCCCACTTTTCATTCCACGGCCTTCTTGATTGATTAATATAATGTATCGAAAGTCTGTTTTATCAATATTTGCTCATTAAATATCATGCCTCTGTGTTTGTAAACACTTGCTGCAACTGGTATCAGCAGATAAGCGTTACTAGTATATCACACCATCACAGACATAGAAATATGATTTTTGCATTGCTAATATATCACACCTTCATAGATAGAAATATGATGTTTGCATTACTAATATATCACATCCTCATAGATATAGAAATATGATGCATGCATTATTAGTTTATCACACCATCACAGATATAAAAATATGATGTTTGCATTATTAATATATCACATCATCATAGGCAAAGAAATATGATATTTGCACTACTAGTATGTCACACCATCATAGATATAGAAATATGATGTACGCATTATTAGTTTATCATACCATCATAGATATAGAAATATGACGTTTGTATTACTAATATATCACACCATCATAGATATAGAAATATGATGTTTGTATTACTAATATATCACACCATCATAGATATAGAAATATGATGTTTGCATGACTAATATATCACACCATCATAGATATAGAAATATGATATTTGCATTACTAATATATTACACCATCATCGGTATAGAAATACGATGTTTGTACCCATAATAAATAGAGTTAAGGACACACAGTATAAAGTAGAATGGCGTTTTTGTGTGTTTAGAAAATATGCCGCATTCTGACATTAAGTAAGGAAAAATTTGAAAAAGGAAATCATGAATGGTGAGTGCAAATTAAAACAAAAACTAACCGTACTTCATACTTTTGGGAATCAATCGATGCAAAGCAGCCAATATTTTAAAATTATAAATATAATTCAAATAAATTTTGTTGAAATTTAAAACACTTCTGATAATGTAAAAGTTTAGAATTATTAACTTATAAAACGATTGTCAAAAGTGCTGGAAATTTAGTTTGTTGCTTCAGTAATGTGCTCCAGAATGAAAGATACATGAACTACATACCTCCCTTGTAGAGGCTGGTGACTTTCGTATATTTGACATGTGATAATGATGTCCTGGTACAACCATCAGACTGTCCGGTAACACCCATGCTCATCCAACTCGTATGCCTTGTTCGAACTACAAGGCTAACTATGGCCGTTATATTCAAAGCATGATATAAATGAAGTGAAAAGGTACCAGCCAACTGATTTCAAAATTACATTTAGTGTGCAAGCATAGGACGACCATGAAAATTTATATAGACTGCTATAAAGCTGAAGCAGTGCACCTTAAAGTGAATGTTCACCGCACAATATATTAGATTTTCCAGAAACTTTCCCCAAGTAATTTCAGCCATTTACAGGTTAATTAATAATAATAATAATAATTAGGTGGAAACATCAGCCATTGTTCATAGTTCTGACACGGGGGTGGGTGAATAGTATTTGCACAATGTCATCTTGATATCCACCAACAACATTGACTTTTATATCTTTTCTTAATTTCTTGTTTAGGTGCCGTCAAATACACTTTGCTAGTAACTGCGCAAAACTTCAAATATAGGCCGGGCACCTGCGAACAAATATTCCACCACAAGGTGACTAGTCAACTGTGACCATAAAGTGCTTACGAATACCGGGTTAAGTTTTGAAAGTCATCATGTCAAGCAGACCCGAGATATGGCGCAGACGATTTGGCCACGGAAAAGTTGCACTGCTGATCATAACGTTTGTGTTTCTGTGGATAATAATGGATGACTATTTCCAGATCAAGTAAGGACAATGTAAAGTAGTCTCCACTCCCGTAATCCTGTATAATGCGGCATGGCACCAAACGCAATTGATTCTAATCGTTATTCTAATTTAATTACATTTGTTAATGCATACAAGTTTAATTTTAACTTCATAATTATTCGGAAATCTACTAAGTCTGATTTCATGCTCGAGTTATACGGGATAGGCTTGATGATATAATGCCCAAGTAAGTTTGACTTTATGCGTTATCATGATTTTCCCTTCCTTCTTCAGTTCCCGAACCATATGTACAACGGACAACGGATGTAATCACTTTAATAAGTACAGGAATATGAATTGGATGGTATGAGTACACAGACTATAAGATGCATACATTAGTATAAGGTCCTTTATGACTCTGTCAAGAAATTGTTTGTTTGTTGTTCTCAAGACATTTACCTAATTTACTCCTACAACTAAACTTTCGTATTCGCAAAAGCGAATAACCAGTTGATGTTAGGACCACATTTTTCATTTTGCAGAAAGAAGATCCTGACGATCGGTAACTTCCAACCATCTCAATCCAATTCCTTACAGGAAACGTCTTTCGTGCTGGGTGTTTGTAAATTCCTCATTCTAAAAGACAACCAAACCAAATCAAGAATATGGGCTGAAGACTGTGCCCTATCTGAAACTCCTGTTTCAGATCATATGACCGTGTCTAATGCGTCTAAATCAAAGTACATTGTACTGAACCAGAAGCATTCCTATCGCTTGGGAGAAGAGATTCATGTTCTTGTCGAACTCTTTGATGGTTACGGGCACAAAAGGACCATAGGTGGAGACATGGTATGGATAAAGACTATAGAGAAATATATGAAAGAGAATGGGGGGACGGAGTTAAACAGTTTTCGACGTCTTCTTGGGGCATTTTAAAATCTTCAATTGTTGATATCTTTCTATATCATGTCATTGGTTCCCCCGCCCCTAAAAATAATTTCAAACAATATACAATATTAAAGCATAAGATCAATAAATTACATTTATTTTAAAGATGCTTGTGCATTCTCTATAGACCTACGAGCGCAAAATGTTAATTAAATTTTAAAAATGTGATATAGGTTGCTGTCAAGATGTCGTTCTTCATGCCTTTTTTAATCCGACAGACTGTTATTTCTGCCCACCCACCCCTTATTTTCATTGCATGGAAAACAAGACAGTGCAAACCGTATTTTTAAACAAACCAGCATCTTTGAAGCTTTCAGTATGAGCGTCAAGCGAGGATTGCGAGGACAAAATAAATAGTCAATTTGATTTTCGAATATAAGCATCTTCTTATCACTGAATTGTCATCATAGAACTCGCCTTTGCAAAATCGCAATTGCTCTCAAATGTGACAGATTTATAACTAATTTATTAATTGCGTTTTGACATTATGGAGGAAAGTTTAACGGTGCAATAATTGGTATCATTTGACAAAATGCGACAACCTCAGTGGTATAAAAATATATTGTTTGAGACATGTAATAGTGACCAATGTTTTCTCCCATTATAGAGAAATTTTAATACATTTCTAACTATTATCAATGCCAGATTTTTTTAAAAATATTTCAAATATTAACATAATGTGCTAATTAGCAGGTCATAATTACGTTATATTTAAACTTTAGACTAGTTTTGTGTCAGAGTGAATGTATCAAGGCGTAATAGTGACAGAGAAAGAAACTTTAGTGTAGCTTTGGCTCAAGAGTTATGATATTTGTAAACCAGCCTGAGTGCTTAGCTTAACAATTATATTTGTATACCAGTCTGAGGGCAAAATCCTGATGATAATTTACTGCCCATGAAATAAACTTAGAATTCGACAAACAAAAAGTGAATTTGGCCTGAAACATTCCATACTTGAGTGCCTTTGAAACTACAAATTCAAGACATTGATTAAACATACAAAGTACTTAGGATATCGAGAGGCGCCATGTGTTAATAATGGCTGCATGAACTGCCTAATAAATGTTAATACGACTCCAGGAAAAATAAATATTTACCGAGTCTTTGTTCGGCTTGTAAATTGGGTATATGACTCACCTATCTCTGTTTCACCTAGGTTTCGGTCGATCAATGGAAATAATGCAATTCTCAAGACATTGTTTCAGAGGTAAATGTACATGTACTAAGAACCAGATAATGCCATATATCAGTGTGTATAAATGACGCCTACATCCATTGCACCATAATGGAAGATTTAAAAATATTGTTTAACAAAATGCTAGAGTCGTGTGTCATTTTATTGGGATATTTGCTTAGATTGAGTGAATAATGGATATTTTTTATTGAGCGAGCGAAAAACATTATTTTTATCAGTAGCGCAAATATTGGGGGGGGGGGTTCAACCACGAGATGAAATATATCCATTATTTTACAAGGAAGAAGAAAATTTTCTTTTCATTTTATGGTTAGGTGTTTGTTTATATCATGAAGGTCAGCAAGACTGAGGAGACAGATAATTGAATTAAGAATGAAACTGCCAGTTGAGGGTCCTTAGAGTTCAGAATTAGGGAAGCAAAAATAACGTATTCCAGGATTGTTGCTGCAGGCGACTTTTGGTGACTTCAGTAAAAGATTTGCATATAGATATACAACATTATTCAAAAGGTATAAAAAGGCATAATAAAGTTACTGCTATAATGGCATAGCTTCTCAATTCACACTTCATACATTGTTTAGAATCTTTCGATTTCAGGGGCAAATCGTCAAAAAAGTCGAGGTCGTTGGGATTGAAATGTTTGAAATGGTCTTTTGCATAATACCTTAGAAAATAATCTTTTCTGCTTTGACCTTCTTGTCTAATATGTCGGCCCTCCCAAAGCCAAAATTTCACCTTTATTTTGTTTCTCAGGTTCGCGTATGGATGCGTGAGGACACTGTTAATGCAAGTTCTGCAGCCCGGATAAGAGACAATGGCAACGGAAGTTACACCGCCACACTCGTTACATTTTGGTCAGGTGTGCCAGAAATAAAGGTCGTCCTAATTCATCCAAAGGAAGTTATTGATACATCCTTCAGAAGGAGGTAATCGCAAAAACCTTTCTTTAATTCTAATGTGCTTGTTTATGACAATCGTACAGTAGCGTTGTTGGATAAATCATCCTCAAGCAACATTATAACCGAATATTATTCATAATCTAACAATAGTTGTGAACTGATCGTTGATTGAAGGAAACATATAATATGTCCACTTTAACTATAACTTTTTAGATATGTCCGACATGATCTAAATTATGAAGCCAATATTAATATCAGATTGACTTCCTCATTTGAATATTGTCTGACAGTATCCAAATGATGAAGCCAATATCAATATCAGATTGACCTCCACATTTGGATACTGTCTGACAGTATGAAGCCAATACTTATATCAGATTGGCTTCCTCATTTGGATATTGTCTGAGAGTATCCAAATGATGAAGAAAATACCAATATCAGATTGACTTCTACATTTCGATACTGTCATACATATCTTAAAAGTTATAATTATGGCGGGCACTAGAAAACTCAAGAATACCAGACGTTCTTTTGCACATACGCAAAAATAATAACGTTTAGAAGTGGACACACAAGCTAGTAGTATAGTGGGACGATGTAGGGTCTATGGGACTTCAATGTTAAAAGTGGCAATTTGCACTATGGTGTCTATGGGAATTTAACATGGTGGGACTGTATAGGGTCAATGGGAATTTAACAGAGGAAATGTATAGGGACAATAGGAATGGAACAGGTAGGGTGACGTCACGTCATTCGTAAAAATGTTGCAAGTGGCTGAGCTCAATCGGGCCAAACAGTGGGGGGAAAAAAGCTAGAACGTTTGGCGGGGCGGGACATATCACTGAATAGACGTAACACAAACATAAACACTAAACAAAGACACACAAATATGGCAACTTTTTTAATAGATCTTTTATCGAGGCAATGAAGTGGCCCTGAAAAGGGCCTTTGGTTTTAATGTTAACACCATTCCGTTAACATATAGGGCATCGTACAGGTCTTCTTCTCTTCCTTAAACTTCGTCTAACCTCTGGTCCGTAGATGAGGACTCGCTTCAGACAGCCTTGTCTCTCCACATAGATCCTTCTTTTCCAAACGCTCGAATGATTGTCCATGATGATTTAACATACATGGGTAAGTCCGTACGGAACAGCATCGACGATACGAGAGTAGATGATTCTACGTTTGTCCACATCTTTGTGACTTGAACAGGTGAAGGGAATGAAGTGAACTACGTTTATTTATAATGGAAGAGCGGATCGAAACGGATTGAGATTTTTCACCAATCCAAACACGCGTTACAAAATTCAGCCACTGCGCGGAGTCTGTCTTCCAATCCGAAGAGAGTTACCTGTGACGTCACATTCCCTCTATAGGTGCGCTAGCGTCTGTGCGCAGTGAATCGATGCGACATTGTTTTTTGTGTTACGTATATGTAATTTAATTACTTTTGTGTCAGTTTTAAATTTCTTTTTTTATTTTATTTTTATTTCATTACATGTTATTGTAATGATAACTTTATTCACTGGATTTGACTTTTTTTCGAAAAATTCAGTTTTCTGTTTCGATTTGATTAAAACACAGAAGTGTTGCTACACTGTATTTTTGTTGACCTAGTTCCTGACCTTGATTCAAAAATTGGTAAACACAGAGTGAAAATCATTTGTCGTAATCAAGGTCATACTTGGCTTGCGTGTTAGCTCTATTTAGTAAACAACTTTTATTTTTGAATCTTATAGTAAGATTCGTTCAGTACAATCGAACCTGTAAATAGCCTACGTGCTAATTGACATATTATTTTCCTGCGTTGTTCGGACTAAGTGATCACGTGACCCATCACGGGGTCTAAACTGCGTTTTAGTTAAGGATTAAAACAGATATTTTATAGTGAAATAGTCAGTCGTAAATTGATACCTTCGGAGCTCAGAGGTATTTTGTGTTGTGTTCAGTTTGAGTTAAGTTTTTCTAGTTTTCGGAATTAGTAATTAATATCTCTGGAAAACATACAAATGCTCTTCATAAAAATTCTTGGACAAAGACATTTATTGGAAATTATTCGGAATTCTAAAGCCGGAATTGGTGATTCAACAAGTAACTGTTGACACAACAACACAGGACAGGTTATAGAGGACGTCATCGACTTCCATCTTGGAACTTCATCGGGATTCGAACTTTGATTCATTTAGAACTTTTTAGTGATAGGACTTATATTTTTAATTCTAGGATTAATTTTTGGATTAGATTCACAAACCGTACGTCCTTTTTCATATTTTTACCTTGTGTTCTAGGAAAATAAATTATTTTGTTAGATTTTACAAAGCTTGTTCGCTTCACTCTTTTCTTTGTTACTTTTGTACGAGCCTACACGAAACATTTGAAACATGACGGAAACTAAGAAGACGATGAATTGGGGTGCACCGGCTATGGAGACGAGAAACGATGGTATAGCAGCGACTACCAAAGCCAACACGGACCTACCTCCAGAAGAAGTCAATTTTAATTGGGATTTAGTGGATTTTCTCTCTTCTTCGCAAGAATTTGTTCCGGTACCAGCACATTCGCCACCTCCTCCTTCTTTACCACATGTCGAGGATTTTAAACAGAGACAGAAAGAAGAATTGGAGAAATTTTTACAGCATCAGAAAGAAGCAGAACAAGCTTTTCTCCTTCAACAGCAACAGCAGGAAGAAGAAGAAGAGGCAAGAAGGAAACGACAGGAAGAAGAAGCAGAGAAGAAACAAGGTCTAGGAGAGAAGGAGAACAGTGAAACTCAAACGGTGACGGTACTCTTGGACATTTTGGCAGAGTTAAGGAGTCTGAAACAAATGTATCAGACTTCTTTATTACGACCCAAAAGAAAAAGACCTTCCCGAGCCAAACAGCCCAACCCTGTTCACACACCTACTACGCCTGAGATACCAGCCCTAGTGATTTCTACCAAGTCATCGACAGGAGCAGGTCCAGAAGTAGGCCTCGGCCGTGGCAAAGGCTTAAGGCAGTTAAAGCTGATTGCTTCTTGTTCCTGAGTTGTTGTTTTTTTCTGAGAAAACAAACACCCAACGGTCCTTTTCAGGGCCACCCACTTCTTTCGAAAAGAGATAGTATTCATTTTGCCAAATCAATCAAAACTCAAAATCCCTTTTTTTACCCCATGATGTACGTCTGTGAGTGCATGAGTGCAGGTCCTTATTATTCTAAAAACTCAAAACCAGGAGACACTTAAGTTTTTACTGTCTGGTCCATTCTGGTACAAATTTTACAATCCAATGTCACAACACAAAACAACACTTTAAAAAGTTCATAGACTTCTTCTGTATCTTTCTTTGTTCACTCTCTCTCTTTTGTTTTTTTTTTTTTTTTTGAATTTCTTCACTTTCACAGGTTTTTCCTCCTCTTATTCCTCACTTTTTTCTCCTCTTCTTTTCTTCTCTTTCTTCTCTTTCTGTACGTGTCGGGGTTCTTCCTTTGCCGAAGGCACCTCTTCTTCCTGTTCAGAACAAATCTCTTCCTCCTGTTCCTGTTGTTTCTTAGGGCAATCTGAAGACCAATGTCCTTTCAATCGACAAAGATAACAGGTATCTTGACTTTTGTCTCTTTTGACACCTGTCTTGCTTTTTTGACGGTCTGGACATTCCGAAGACCAATGCCCTTTCTTCTGACAGATATAGCAAGTATCTTGACTTTGATCTCGAAAGGAGGGGGAGTAGTCCGTCGGCTTGTCTAAAGAAAACGTTCGTATGACACCTCGCAAAGCTCTGATCAGAAGATCGATCTGTGTTGGCTTTTCCATCGTTCTGGTCGGCTTGAGAATGAAATGAATACCGGGAGAGAAGACACTGACCCTTTATATATACACTGGTCTGACATGAATATATAGGGACCCATGGCGTTTCAACTGAAGTCATTTAATTTTTTGCAGTCAAGATGAAACGATCGCATCATTTCGTGGAGAAAGGAAAAGAACGTAAGAGACTGAAACGTGACTTATCGCCTGGCGCAGTAGCTGATGTCTTGACTCAAATTCATGACCTCGATTTTGAAGATGACATGAGTCAGCCAGAATCCAGGCCTAGTCCACCACCACCACTAAACCCTGAAAAATACTATCACATTCTAGAGACGGACAAACGCTCCTCTAGAAAATTTAGAACCACGGCCTACACGTACACGGTGAAGTTTAAAAATTTCAAGACCGACGTACCGCTGGAGAAAGCAGAAGGGTTCATCACCGATGTGTGGGATTCTTTGTTAAAAACACTGAAACAGCAATGTGAAGCCAAAGAAGACGATCGCTTGAGACTTTCCATTCATCACGACAGTCTGAAGTCACCCGTTTGGATTGAGTTTAGCTCAGCAGAACTGACACCTTCCAAAGTCATCGACAAGTTACAACACGTGTAACAATCCAATGACAAGTTTCACATCACCGATGGAAAAGCGACATTGTTCATGATCCACGTGTCTCTCCCCAAGAGACCGGACAACGCAGAAAGGTGTTATTTGTGGACGACCTTCGTAGCGTCAAGAGGAGCATCGTTCAGATTAACAACACTCAAGACCAGATGTGTTTAGCCCGTGCCATCGTGGTGGGACAAACGTACGCCAACAAGAACGACACGGCAGAATGGAAAAGGGTCTGGGAGAACATTCGACAATCGGACCGAGCCAACCAACGAAGTGAAGTAGAACTTCTGTCACAGCAAGCAGGGATATCCATAGACACACCCTATGACACTCCTGAAATGCAAAAATTGCAAGACGTCTTAGCTCTACGCTACACATTGAAAGTACACCCTCAAAAAGAGCGCGGACCTCTGTTGTTTCGAGGCAAAAATTTCAAAGACGGAAAATACATTCACGTTTATCATCACGATGAACATTTCGATACCATTACCAGTATCACCGGATTCCTGGGATACGGTTATTACTGTGAGAAATGTGACTAAGGCTATAAACATCGAGAGCAACACAAGCATTGTGGATCGAAATGTGAGGGATGTTTGGCCTCTACACCCTGTCTGGACGAAAGACAAGAACGAGTGCATTGCCCTGCTTGTCAGCGCACTTTTGTCAGCCCTACCTGTTACCAACAACATCTGAAGACACAAGGTTCACAGCAGAAAAGTGCTTGTCAGCTCCTGAAATTGTGCCCTACTTGTAGACAGGGCATATGTACCAATAATACCAAGGCTCACGTATGTTCAGGAAAGAAGCGATGTCACATTTCTGGCCAAATCGTGGACTTAGAACACGAATGCTACATTCAAAACTACCAACACCAACAGGAAGAAGATGAACACCAGAAGAAAGGGAATTTCATCTTTTTTTTATTTCGAATGCATACAAGAGACCGGTATTTACATTCCTAATTTCTGCGTGGCTCACCGAGCGTGCGAGAAATGCATCCAAGAGCCTATCTTTAGTCATTGCCTTCACTGTAGCAAGATTCCTGGAGGGCGTGAAAAAAACTTTCGGGGACGGAACACGCTAGCCGATATCGCCCAATGGATCTTAGACCCCATCGACGAGACGTGTAGCGAAGAGGACATAGAACGTTACGGAGATTGTCATTGCCATGTCACGGTGATGGCTCACAATTTCTCGGGATACGATGGGCAATTTCTTTTGAAATACTATACGGAACAAGGCACCGAACGTCCTAAAATCACTTTGAACGCAGCTAAAATCATTTCCATGCAAGTGAGTCATGTGCAGTTTAAAGATTCGATGAGTTACTTGGCCATGCCTTTGAGTCGAATGCCTAAAACGTTTGGAATGACAGAAATGACCAAAGATTACTTTTCCGCACTTTTTAATACCGAAGCCAATCAACACGCCATTCTACCCCATTGCCTGATGCTCACTACTACGACCCTGACAACATGCGCACCGAACAACGAGAAGCTTTCAACGCTTGGTACCAAACTCACGCCTCGGACCCCTTCGACTTTCAGGAAGAAATGTTAAAGTATTTTGGTTCCGACGTGGACATTTTACGGCGTTGCTGTGGAAAAATTTGAGAACTGTTCATGGAGCACGGAGGGATCGATCCTTTGAAAGAAGCCTGCACCATTGCCAAAGCTCGCAACGGAGGAGGCGAAAAGACCATCGGAACGTATTTGGTGGATGGTTGGAACTTAGAAAGCCCTCAGATCGTGTACGAGATTAACGGGTGCTTATTTCACGGATGACCGATCTGCTACCATCAACGTGACACTGCAAATCAATTTTTACAACGGACCATGGAAGACTTGTACCAGGCCATTTGTCAGCGGCGCTTATAATTAGAACAGCAAGGATACCAAGTGGTGGAAATGTGGGAGCACGAGTACGATCACCGTTTGAAAACCGATCCTGAGTTAAAGCGGATCGTGGAAAGTTACAAGTGGGTGAACCAACTGAACCCGAGGGACAGTTTGTACGGAGGACGGACAAATGCCACCTGTTTGCTGTACCAAGCCGACGAGGAGAAAGGAGAAGAAATCAAATACTTGGAAGTTTATTCGCTGTATCCTTACGTGTGCAAATATTGTCACTTTTTCCGCAGGTCACCCACAATTGCTGACGCAACACATCGACCCGGACAGCATTCAACAATACGAAGGATTGATAAAATGTAAAGTCTTGCCTCCCACGGACTTGTACCATCCCGTTTTACCTCACCATTGCCAAGGAAAACTGACGTTTCCCTTTTGCCGTACTTGTGCTGACACGTGCAACCAAGACCGACCTTGTCAGCACACCCAGGAAGAACGCGCCTTGACGGGAACGTGGGTCAGCATGAAATTGTTTAAAGCTCTGGACCTGGCATACCAACTGTTAGAAGTGGACGAAATTTACCACTTTCCTAAGACAGAAAAATACCACAACGGCGACGAGACTCAGAGAGGCATTTTCGCAGACAACGTGGATGCCTTTTTGAAACTGAAACAAGAAGCCAGTGGCTATCCTTCCTGATGCCACACTCCCGAGAACCAAAAGAAATTCAAAGAGAAATACTTGGAGCAGGAAGGCATCACTTTAGACCACATCGAGAAAAACGAAGGAATGCAATCGTTTGCCAAAGTGATGTTAAATTGCTTATGGGGCAAAATGGCACAACGACCGTGTTTACCCAAGACGGAGTATTCGACAGAACCTTCCCGCTACTTCCAGATGATTCAAGCATCAAGCGAGAGCAAACTCGAGTACGATGCTGTACCTTGCAATGGCAGGGATGCCGTACGATGTGACCTCAGAGATTAAGTATCACATCATGGGAACTTTGCTATGACTGTACCTACCATGGAATGTGATGATGTGCGTGTCAAACCTGACGGATGCGAAAAGCGATGCCACTTGTTATCGTACACATTTTCACTTTATTTGTGGATGTCATCCTCCATGCGAAATCATGGGTCTACCACCCTACGGATGTCATACAACCCTGAGCAAACTCCTGCGGATTTCACCGTACCCTCATCGAAATGAACCTGTGAAAGACGAATATTAGTTCCCTGTGCGTTTGCCTGAATACTGCGACATTGAAAGTCGATTTCAAACCTTCCAAGGAAAATGGCCAAAATATCTGGGAGGACCTACCCTCGAAGAATTAGCCAGAGCCGGATTTATCTACTTGAGCGAAGGGGATAAAGTCAAGTGCTTCAGTTGCGATGTGAAACTTCACGAGTGGGAGCAGAAAGATTCCGCTTACCTGGAACATTCTCGATGGTTTCCTCACTGTCACTACCTACCTTTAGTGGGACCTAGTCATTGAAGTGGCATACCATATCGTTTAAGAAACCAGCTTGGTTAGGAGTCAAACGTTGGACAACACCATTTACTCAATGGAGTCAAGTATTTAAGCCAAATCTGAAATCTAATATTCAAAGATTGCCAAGAGAACTGCAGGAGAAGATCTACAAGGAGGTTTGGCAGGGACTTGTCAGAGCAAAATTTCAATTGGTGACTGAGGAATTTTAATGTCTAAAAATTTGCAAGAGGGTATTGATAAAAGTAAACAAACAAGTCAGATATCTCTGGATCAAGTCTGCGTTCATCCGCTTTAGACCGTTTACATCAGAAGATTTATTACCATTCTTGACCGTTACCCTGAATGGCTGTGGTCAGAAATTACTCACTACGTCCGTCACTTTCGCTCTAGGAGACGTTTTTGACTGACATGGTCATGGATACTTTCCAAGAGAGCATTCGTGGATTGCATGAGGAGTTGAGAGAATGCATTTACCGAGAGTTTGTAAAAATACAAGTGAAACGCAAAGAACAATTGCATCCGTTACGTCTCCGATCTTTGAACCACTGGTACTTAAATGCGATAAGAGGATTGACTCATGTGAAAGCGTTCCAGTGGTCAGACATTGTTCAACTGGACGAGGACCAGAAGACTTTGGTTGCTATTCATCCTTCTACTTACAAGGTGGCCATACTACAAAGAATTCCAGAGGAAGAGTTAGACGTTTACCAAAATCTTTTACGCTACCAAATTTTGTCTGTAGAGGAAAATTCTGTGCGGTGTGTAGTGTGTGAACTAGTGACTAAAAAGTTTGGATTCACTACTGGAGTACGATTAGCTCTGCAAAAATTACACTTATTACCTCCGACAAAAAAGAGGTATCAAACGGACTACCATGTTACGACCTTTATCATTCGTGATGCAACAGATTCCGTGGAAGGAAATCAGAGACAGTATTCAAACGGTGGAGGATTACCATCGCATTTTACGAGAACTTTGTCCATTGAATTGGGGTCGACGTGTGGTGTGTGTCTTAGTGACTTGCTTTCTGGGATTTCGTTTACCAGCTGATTACTTGTGGACTCTTTACGAACAGTACATACCACCAAAACATGAAAGTGGTCCTTTTAAATGTGCACGAGAGACTCATTCTGTTAAAAGCTTTGCTCTTTCATCTCGATACTTCTCGACCTCTGCCGGAAAAAAAGATTCGTCAGCTGTTAGGCACTGAAGATGTGTACGACGATGTGTGTGTAGCTTGTGACTTACAATCTCATTGGAAAGATGTACGTGACTGGAAAAGTTTCGACTCCTAGGCTTGGACAAAAGAAGTGGCACACTATGCCCATGATCTGTAATCCTGACTTCAAACTATCAGTGAAAAAAGTAACTTTTAAGCCTGTGTTAGTGACAGTACCAGAAGAAGAACCCGTCACCGAGGAAAACCACTCCCTTCAGGACAGGACCGTCATCGACATCCCCGAAAGGCCATTCCGGGAGGGCCTATGTGTGACTGTGCCAAGTATAGAGACTCTAAGAACATTACACAATGTCCCTAGGATACCGCACTTTAGTCACCGAAAATGTTGTACAGAGACTTGTTAATATTCTTTTGATCGTTTTGATGTCTCTTTTATCCATGTACTTAACCATTTGGCTTTTAAGTATTTTTCTTTCATGTTGTTCCATTTTAACTTGCAATAAACATGTCCTGAAAAAAGTATAAAAACTCTTGTCTTGTCTGTCTTCCTGTCAAAAATGACATTCCCTGCACTACTATGGCTAACTCTGCTGTCTCTGCTCCCTCTTCCTCCACTTTCAAAGTCATCGACGAAAACTTAGATCGTGCAAGTTGGGAGGCCTTGTATCTTCGGCATCCCTTTAACATCTTAATTACAGGACCCATCGGTTCAGGCAAAACCGAATTTGTCAAACATTTGATCGAACATAAACAGCATTTGATCGATCGTCCACCTCAACGGTTCATGTGGTGTTACAAAGAGTGGCCAACGGCGTACAGCCTTCTGCGAGAAACTCAAGGCGATTCGTGTTTGTGGAAGGCATTCCTGGCGAAGACGATGGAATCTTGTCTGACCCCAGTGAAACCCATCTGGTCATCTTCTACGACATGTTAGGAGAAGATGAAGAAGACATTAAACTGTGGTTTATGCGCAAAGTGCATCATCGTAATGCCAGTGTCATTTACATCATCCAAAATTTGTTTCAACAAAGTAAAGCCCATCGCACCATCGTCTTATTGTTCATTACGTGATCTTGTTTAAAAGCCCTAGAGATAAATTGCAAGTGCAAGTGTTAGCCAAACAGTTAGGAACGCCATGGCTGACTCATGCGTACGACGATGCCAGTCAAACCCAACACGCCTATTTACTCGTGGAATTCAAACCCACTACCCCCGATTATTTGCGATTTCGTGCCCATCTGTTTCACCACTGGTGCCAAGAAGGAGGACCTGTCGTGTACACGTCCCCGTCGTCGACTTAACAAGAACAACAACCAAAAAGTCTATAAAAACCTCGGTCACTTTCGGTCTGTCTCACACAGCGTCAACATGACGTCCCTTCAGTTTCATCTTCGCGTCAAATTGATTCGTGCCTTGTGCGGCATCAGTCGCGAAAAATATCCATAAATATGTGCTCGTGTCTTAGAAGCCAGTCTCAAAAAGTCTTACGATGGTTTACGGTGACAGCACGTCAATTACTGCAAAGCATCATTCACATTCCACATCAAACCAAACGCCTTGAAGAACTTAAAGCTTGGGTTAAAAAGATGATGTCCACTTCGACAGAAGTCAAAAAGAAAGAAGGGAAAGCAGAAGTGAAAAAAGAAAAGAAGACCAAAGCCATCCCATTACCGCCACCACTACCACCACCACTACCCTCGACTCCTACTCCCGTGGCACATCGGACACGTAAAGCCGTTTCTAAACCACCACTTTGTCCCATTCAGAGTAGCACCAGCGAAGAGTGGATAACCTACTAGAAAATGGAGAAGGTGTTAGCCAGCATTTAGTACGATCCATCCCATCCTACAGGTTACGGTGGAGATCAGAAATTATATCGTGCTGCCAAAACTCGACTGAAAAGTGTCCGTTTATCTCAAGTGCAACGATGGTTACAAGAACAAGCCACGTACACCTTACACAAACCCATTCGACGAAAATTTTCCAGAAGTCGCACCCGAGTGGAGGGCATCGATCATCAATGGCAAGCCGATTTAGCCGATGTTTCTCATTTGGCCACCTCCAATCGTGGCTACAAATATTTGTTTTGTGTCATCGACGTCTTTTCCAAATTTGCCTGGGTCGTGCCATTCACTTCCAAATCGAGCACTGAGTTAGTGCGAGCCCTCAAACTGGTGTTGAAACAAAGCGGTCGTCACCCTCTTCGATGGCAAACCGACAAAGGCACCGAATTTCTGAACCAAGCTTTCCAAAAAGAATTAAAAAAACGTGACATTCATTTCTTCACCACCGAGAAGTGCTAAAAGGAACGTTTTACTTGCCCGAGTTACGTGTGACCAAAAAAAAAACGAAGTGTACGATATCGAAAGCATTCTCGAGCGAAGAACCGTTACGTGGGAAAAGGTCGTGTCAAAGAAGTCAAAGTACATTGGAAAGGATATCCGCCGAGTTTTGACTCTTGGATCGACGCTTCGCAAATCATCGACAATGAGAAGAAGTGACCATTATGCCCTTCAACACAGCCTCAACCGCTCCCACTACAGCAGTAACCACTCCTTCCCCCAGTTCTTCTGTGCAAGATCTACAAAAAAAAGAAAAACCTTGTGGGTGTGGTGTGGAGAACGTGTGCCTAAAAGGCAAATCGTCTTTTTCTGCCAAGTCTTTGTGGTGTATTGTGTCATCGGTGCTGCCATTGCCAATCTGAGTTTGCAACAAGGAGACAAACAATTGTGGACCATTTTTCTGAGCAGTTGCATCGGTTACCTTCTTCCCAATCCTTCTCTGAAATACTCTTCTAACGGGAACAACGGGAGCCTTGCGCCCAACGTCAGTCACCCTCCCAATAGTCACCATAAAAACCACAATTCTCTTTTAGACACTCCTGTGAAGTCCAGTGACCACTCGGACACTAGAACTCTGGAATTATGAATAACCAACTTTACTTAACGTTACCCAGTGACAGTTCCATGGAGGTGTTTCCCAAAAACACCTTGTGCTGTTTCATGACGAAATTACCTCAGGCCATCAAATTTGATCACGAAGCCCATTGGGAAGTGGCTTTAGCGGAAATGATTCCCCTCTACATAAATCCTAAAGATCCTTCCAAATCAAAACACTTTTACTGTGGACGTTCATGACGACCAAGTGCAACAAAATTTGGATGAACTGGCCACTGCAGGTGACTCTATGAAAACACAATACCCTAAAACTAAACGGTTCGCCTATCTGTTGACCATTCCTGCAGGCTATTATTGTGGCGGTCAACATCTGGTGAACGCGATTGCTACCAAATTCAATGCCGTGTTTGACAAAGCCATGGAGAAAACCAGAAAAAGTGTCACCCTCGAGTACCATCAATAGCTCTTCACCTACTGATGAAATTTTCAGAGGACAAAGTGTTTTCCATTACATTTTGTCCTGAATTGTATGACATTTTGGGTGGAGACCCCAAGTTGATCAAGATTAAAAACGAAATACCAGCCATTACCGGCAACTTGGATTTTGCGAAATATTTTTGATTCCCTGTAGAAATGAACCAAGGACTGAATCTGATTTTTTTGTGCACTTCGATGTGGTGGAGTACAACGTGGTGTGAAACACCTGCGTACCGTTACTGAGTGTCATTCCTTTCAAAGTGGATTCTGCCACGAACGCTAACGAGGAAGGTGGACACACCTATCACGTTCACCGCGAATTTGTACATCCTTACTATTTGCCCGTCAGTAAGTCGTATTTCGACACTGTCAACATTACTACAAAAGGAGATCTGGGACAAAATATTCCATTCACCAAAGGGAAAGTCACAGTGAAACTCCATTTTCGAAAACGATTACTCTAACGACTTGTAAGTAATATATCCTGTGTACCAAGGAGTCGCTCGACAACGAGGACATGGTTTAGGAGATATGCTGAAATCGGCCTTTCGCTCGGTGGCTTCCCGTTTTGAAACCGATGGTGACATGGGGATTGCACGCCTTGAAAGATGCCGCTTTGACACAAGGCAAAGAATTTCTCCAAAATGTCATCATTGACAAACAAAACCTCAAAGAAGCTTTCTTGAGAGCAGGTAAAAATGTCTTGCTTCAAACAGGTAAAGATATCTTGGGCCGACGAGAAACTCCTATAAATGCCCCGGACGCTGCCGAGTCAGGCATTCCTGCTTCCCTGACACCACAGCAAGGACAAGGCAGAAAGAGACGACGAAGACACAACTTCAGAGGACTTCACACCCCGAGAGCTAGAAAGACTAAGAAAAGAACAACCGTCCGAGACTTAGACGTTTTTAATTATTAGAAAAATCACAAAGACAAAGAAAGAAAATGATGCACCGAGAGTCTTGCGCCTGTTCCAAGTCGGAACTGGATCTGTTTGCCATGCCACCCTCGATGATGACAATGCAAGAATCCCAATGGGTAGAATTTCATCCCGTCTCCTCTTTGACGGATTCAGCTCCCATCGAGTTTGAAATCAAAGGACAGCCCGAAGATTACATCGATCTGAATAGCAGTTACTTATATCTGAAACTCAAAGTGATCAAAACGGACAACACCAATCCGGGAGCCGAAGCTAGAGTAGCTCCCGTCAACAATTTCATGCATTCCTTGTTCAGCGAAGTGGATTTGTACTTGAATAATAAACTGGTCAGCAATAGCATGGATACTTACCATTACCCAGCGTACCTGGAAAGTCTCTTGACGTACGGAAAAGAGGCCAAGAACACTCCTCTGGTTGCTTGCGTGGTTTGAAACCTGACACAGCAGGCGAGAACAAGTTTAACGACACAGCCTTGACAGCACATGACGATCCTCACAATATGAGTTTTAACGACAATCGAAAAAAAATCCTGATAGGACGTAGTTTAGAACTGATGGATCGTATGCATTTGGACATGTGGTTGCAAGACAAGCATTTGCTAAACGGAGTGGATATCCGCAGCAGTGTCGCTTTCCATTTGATGGCTCATGTCAACGAGTACAAAACCATCATCCAGGAAGCCAGACTTTACATGCGCCGAGGAGAAGTGTTACCTAAAGCGGGAAACGACATCACTCAAACCTTGAGCACAACGACCGCTTAGTATCCGATACGACGCGTAGATGTGAAAACTTTCACCATTGCTGCTGGATTCCGATCCAAGATCGAAGATCATCTGTTCCAAGGACAGTTACCCAAACGTTTAATCGTTGGTATCGTCAGCAATGCAGACCTCAACGGAATCCACGATCAAAATCCTTTCCAGTTTAAGCACTACAGAGTGTCCAAGATCGAAGTCAGTCGCGATGGCAAGACCTTGTGTACCAGACCCTTCGAACCTAACTTTGCCAAGAAGAATTACTTAAGATCGTAGTTGTCCCTGTACGAAACTACCGGACAGCTAGAGACCAACACCAGCCACGGCATTTAGTACGAAGATTATGAAGGAGGTTACGCTTTGTGGGCCTTTGATTTCACTCCAGACCAAGGCAGCGACGAGGGACACTTCCACCCTATAAAATCTGGTCAACTGCGTGTGGAACTTCAGTTTGCAGAAGCTCTGGGCGAGACGGTGAACGTCATCCTGTATGCCAAATTCCATAATATCATAGAAATCAACAGTTTGAGAGAAGTCATTCTAGACTATTAGAAACTATGGAAGAATCTTATCTCTCTTTGAACAGTGGAGAATCTTTGGAAATGGAATGGGAGGATACCGTGGAGGCAGAACACCAAGACAAAGACGAAGAGGACGTGGTGGTCAGGTCCAGATGGCCAGAACAAAAACAACATTTAGTGTCCTGTTTTGCCAAACACCTGGTGGATAAAATTACGGAACTGACCAAGAAAGATTGCTATGGATGTCAAAACGATCATCCCAGTCAAATTCAACACCTGATGATGAGTCAAGAAGAACAATTGGACGAGTATCTGGAGGACGCTTGGAGTCTCATCTCGGAAGAAGCAGTGTTGCATCAGTGGTATAAAGACTTGCGTGATCATTCCTCTCCTCTAATGACTACTCTAGAGATCTGTCGCATCGAAGCTCTCTTGTCCCAGAGTGCGGGGACAACGTGAAGAAACGGCTACTTGTCAGAGATTTTCAAGCAAAACGTCAGAATTGAATTGATGACTTATCATTACCTGTGAAAAAAAAACAAGAAAAACAACAAAACAAAAAATGGATACCTGGGAACTTTATTACCTTTTGAACAACAGTTCGTACACTGCTTCTTGGAATCCTCTCGTGTGTGCTAAAGATGTACTGCCTCATCGCAAACCTCAAGACCATCAAGCATATGTCATCAACACGGACGACAGTCATTTTCCAGGAACCCACTGGGTAGCCGTCTACTTCCCTAAAGAGGATTGTGTGGAGTATTTTGATTCGTATGGATTACCACCTTTGGAAGACGACATCATCGACTTTATAAGAAGAAATGCCCAGACGACACGATTCAATAATGTGAAATTACAAGGCACAGATTCCATGGTGTGTGGACAATATTGTGTGTATTTTCTTCATCAACACAGTCTTAGATCTTCTTTAGAACATTTAGTGACTTATTTTGATCGTAACTGTTCTAGAAACGATGAGAAAGTAGATCGATGGTTTTGTGACCGT
Source organism: Megalonaias nervosa (assembly GCA_016617855.1). NCBI lineage: Eukaryota > Metazoa > Mollusca > Bivalvia > Unionida > Unionidae > Megalonaias > Megalonaias nervosa. Next base: position 101,831 of record JAECUM010006270.1, read on the forward strand.
TATGGATATCTTTTGTCTTTGGCTAGGAAACGTAGTGTTCATCAATGGCCTCATGACTTCCACCAGTGGAAATCTAACTTGACTTCACAACGTTGTCAACCTTGTCAAAAAAAGTTTGTTTGATGTTAATTGTTAGTTGTTAGCTGTTTGTTGAGTTCAAAATGTTGTGTTTTGAAAGAAATGTGTCGTTTTTTTTCAAAAGAGTTTATCATTATAAATAATCCGACCCAACAAAAAAATCAGAGACTCGATCCCTTCCCTACATCAGGAACAAAGATCTATTTGTTAAGTAAAGAACTTAATATTGACTGCCTACAGGCAGAGCAAATTCAACACCCAGACCCTACACCATGGACATGCAAGAATCTAAATATAAACTTTATAGCAACAACCTTTGGCTCCAAACTGGGCCAACCGTTAGAAATAAGATCCAAAATCTTAATAATTGACAATTCCTATAATGAATTTGTCAAAATCTACACAGATGGATCGAAGTCAAAGACCCGGACAGAACTGCTGCAGCCCAAACTATCCCGGAATTAGATAAGGAATTAGGAAATAGACTCCCGAATGGTTGCTCTATATAATAATAATAATAATGAGGACTTTGTATAGCGCCTAATCTTTAAAAGCTCTAAGCGCTTTACAACATTTGACAACACTTAAACAACATATATAATGATATGATTACAAAAATAAAAAACAAACACCACGAAATTAGAAACAGAAAACATGCTGTAAATATTTAAGGTAAGGATACATTATTAGGTCTTTAAGTCTGTTCTTGCAGTTGAAATAGGTGAGTTTTAAGAGCGCTCTTGAATGAGTTCACTGTGTCTTTGTGTCTAAGTGCAGTGGGCAATTCGTTCCACGTTGTTGGGCCCTGGTATGCAAAAGAGCGTTGTCCATATGATTTCATTTTCATAGTGGGAATAATGAGAATACGAGTGTCAGAAGAGGAGCGTAAGTATCTTGCAGGTGTGTACACATGGGTGAGGTCAGATAGGTATGTTGGACTGGAGCCCGTCAGTGACATTTAGCACAGAGAACAAATATACACATCAGAATTCTGGGCCATATTGGAAGCAATAAAATTGGCAAGTAACCAGAAATTCGACAAAACGCTAATAATTACCGACTCACTCAGCGTGTTAAAATCCTTAGAAACTGGAAATTCAAAGGGGCATGAAAACATCCTGAAAGAAACAAAATTGCTTCTAAAAAACATGATGAAACAAGATCAAATTGTAGAATTCATGTGGGTGCCCTCACACATCAGCATACCCGGCAATGACAATAGCCGACTTGGTAGCTAAATCTAAACTCACTGACCCAAACCCCACATATATCGAGTACAGCATCCAAGAGAAGTATAGCATGATATCCAAAGCAATCATATCGAAATGGCAAAAGGAGTGGGAGTTATGCCCCAAGGGCCGTACGCTGTGCTCGATACAAAAAATAGTGAGTCGGAAAACCAAAGCCCCATTAATAAACAACAATCATAATCAACGAGTCTTTAATAGAATTAGAACTGGCAAATCTCAACTGGCAGACAGTATGGGGAAATACATTTAACTCAATAAAGTAAGAAGAACTAGTTGCCCTCACTGCCCCAATACTGAGGATCTCCTACACGTATTTAATGGTTGCCCCAGATACAAAATAGCAAGGTAAAAACTGATCAGTTCTCTTAAAGGCATTAGTTCTTCTTACACCTATCCGGAATTTCTGTCCCAGAGTAATCCAAACCCAAAGCTCACTAACGAAACCATATTGGCTTTCCTCAAAGAGATAGATAAAATAGGAAAATTCTAATGCTATCCCAATAAACAATGCAATTTGATAAATGCAATACCACCCTTTTCGTTTCATTGATAATCACATAATTGGAACAATAATCGCACAAAAACAAGTCGTGTAACTGATGCCGCTTTCATACGGGCGGCTGAGAATTTTCTAGACGCCTTTGTGAATTTTTGACGGAGTGGGGGGGTGGGGTGGGTGCGGGTGTGGCATACGGTTTACCACCCAAGTAGGGGTGGTCCAGCCTATGCGGGGGCCGATGATTCACCTGCACCCATTACCTACTACGATAATGCAGGCGGTGTTGGAAGCTCGATTCGTCAAGCAATGCAACAAGCGATAAGTTAAGAAGCAGTGCAGTGGTAACTATTGTTCCCATCCTCTTACACTTATTATATAAACCTTATAACTGATTTACCCCTATCAACCATAATTCCATCACATTCATCTCAATAATTAACTCAAAATTGTAACATAAATCACACCTAAACGAGTCGTGTGGCTGGTGACTCTTCCATAGGGGCAACTATGAACTTAATCGACGCCTTTATGAATATTTACCTGGGTGGGGACGTGGGTGCGAAGGTGGCATACGGTTTTATCACACAAGTAGGGGTGGTCCAGCCTGTGCGCGGGCCGATACTGCATCTGCACCCATCACCTACTACGGTACTACAAGGGCATCAGAAATATGATTCGTTATGCAATGCAATATGTTTGCAGGTATCAAAAACGAAAGGCAGTCAACCCTTCCAAATCTCTCCCAAACACAACTACTAACATTTTTTTCCCTTCTCTCTTCTACATCTCGTGACATAGTGGATCGTTAAAACATTAGCAATCTAAACTGACCCGTAAACTTAGTCATTATAAGGTGGCTTAAACCGCAGCCATCAGGACCTGCTGCACAATGCAGCAACGATTCGGCTAAATAATTCATTAAGTATAACGTAGGACCCCAAATTATCATTATAAGGTGGCCTAAAACCCAAGCCATCAGGCCCAGCTGCACAATGTGGCAACTAAACTAGCAAATTAAGACATAAGACCCCAAATTATCTCTATAAGGTGGCTAAAACCCGATCCCATCAGGTCCAGCCGCACAATGTGGCAACTAAACTAGTTGATCAAGACTTATAACCCAAAAAATCAGAATCATAAGGTGACTAAACCCAGCCATCAGGCCCCCCGCACAATGAGGAAAACGTTCAATTTAATTATTAAATAATCTTAGGTAGATCCACTGTGCCATTTCTTCCACTACAAACAGCACAAATATTCTTTCAAAATCAAAATATGGCAGGACGCCACCATTTAGTATTCGGAAAAATGGGAACCAAAGTTATGATCCCGGATGTATGACGCCTCCTCCATCTGTGGTCCTTTCCCTCCTTTCCTCCGTCGCACATCTTGTGAGCAAGTGAGTGCATGTGGATCTATTCCCACTCACCACACGTCCAGTGAGACAACATTGAATCGAAATGGACAAATCAACCAGCACATGGTGTGTGCATTAAAGCGTTGGGGGCGCGGCACTATTTCGCCCCCCTCAAAAAATCTATTAGCCCCCTGTGGGAGCATTAAACGGTCGCGCATGCCTGAGTGGGCGAATGCGACCTAAATTCTAACTAAGTAATTAAACAGTCTGACCATCCATTGTTGACTCGTCTACCTACGAAGATGCCTTCAAACTAGCCAAGCTAAACGAAGCTTACGTGAATTTACACCGTGTCAGGCAAAACCTGATACCGAAGCCTGATGAGATAGAGAATGTCAGGATGTTGAAAGTGACCGAAGACCTGATCGAAGAGGTCTTCAGAGAGGAAATCAAGAAAGAGCAAGAAGAGTGGACAGAGAAGTATAGAAGCAGCAGAGAGAACAGCAACAACAGCAGTAACAGCAACAGCAGCAGGAACCAGACAGAGGTTTTGTCGACTGCTGAGTAGACACGAAAGTGTTCTCCTTCTCTTTCCGAAGAAGCAGACCGTATCTTGTGGGAAAGCATGCCGCCAGACGGGGACGCAATCTTAGACGATAAAAGATTGCCATAACACCCCGTTAACAAAAACAGCCCTTTTCAGGGCTACCCCAACACTCTAGAAAAGACATACTAATCAAATTGCCAACACAATTTGTGCATTTATGTTAAAAAAATAGAAATGTGTTTATAAGCACTTCGTTTCTCTGTCTTGTCCGATAATATATGTGTGTGTTTGTAAGTGTTACGCATATGTAATTAAATTGTGTGTTAGTTTTAAAATTCTTTTTATTTTATTTTTGTTTCATTACATTTTATTGTAATGATTATTTCCATAGGATTTAAAATTCTTTTTCAGTAATTCGATATTTTCTTTTAGTAAATGTTGTTTATCTAAGACGTAAAACGTGTTACATGAGAATTATTTTTTGTTAACCTAGTTCGTCTTGGGTTGGGAAGTTCGTAAACAGGCAGTTAAAATGATTGGTCAGTATCAAGGCCATACTTTGCTTGCGTGATCATCATGTGTAAACAACGTTTTTTTTATTATTGGTTCTTAAGTGGGTCTACACTGGTGTACGTGATAGATCTCTTGTATTAAGAGAACACATGACCCATCTCGCGAGACTTGAAATGATGTTTTTGAGGTTTAAATACGCATTCTTAATATTTTTCTGTCAGAGCCGTTTTAACATCTTGAAGGAACGAGGTGTTTTTGTTTTATTTGTTGCCAGATTGTTTGTTATTCATCTGATTTTTGGATTTAATAATTTATTCTCCTGGAAACTCAACAAGTTGACTTTCTTATAAAACAAATTCTGAAAGATATTCATGGAAATTTATTCTGGAATTATTCGGAAACAAAAACTGTAATTCAATTGAGGAATTGTTGATATTCGTACTTGGACCACATCTGACGTCATCGCCTTCCATATTTGTATGTCGTCGGGATTCGAACCTGGATTCTAATAGAACTATTTAGTGATAGGACTTGTATTTTTTATTCTTAGGATTAAATTTTGGATTATATTCACAAACCGTAAGTCCTATTTACCAATTTTTACACTGTGTTCTAGTGAAATAAATTATTTTGTTAAAATATGCAAAGCTTGTTGACTTCACTCTTTTCTTCTGTTACATTTGTACGAGCCTACACGTAACAGAAGAAAATTGGGTCGCTCGTCCTTGGGATATATGAATTTTGGTTAAATATTTCAGAAAATTGTTTTCTTGAAATTTAAATTCCCCTGGACTTTAAATCCCAAGTACTATTTTACATTTTGTTTGAATCTTTAGTGAAAACAACAGGCTTTCATTCACAATATCATCAAAAGTAGACACTGTTTTGAATTTTACTGAGGAGTGTTTGAAAATTTTGAAAATGGAAGTCCAGCTAAAAAAGTTGGAATTAGAGATAAGACAGGTTCAATATCAGATAGAAAAGATGCAAATAGATAAGGAAGAAAGAGAGAAAGATAAACAAAGGCAATTACAGAAAGAACAAATGGAGTTAAAATTTAAAGAAAGAAGGGAAGAAATGCGAAGGCAATTTGAAGAAAGAAAGAAAGACAAATGGAATTTCAAATTAAAATGAAAGAATTAGAGTTGGAAAAAGGAAAACACTCCCCTACTTTTGATGTTTATAGAAATATCAAGTTAGTACCCCCTTTTCTGGAAGAAGAAGTAGATAGATATTTTCCTTATTTTGAAAAGGTTGCTGAAAGTTTCAAGTGGCCAAAGGAGTACTGGACTCTATTATTGCAATGTGTACTTACTGGTAGAGCTCGTAATATCTATGCATCCCTGTCAGTACAACAAAGTTCTGACTATGATTTGGTTAAGGACTGTATTTTCAAGGGTTATTCGTTGGTCCCTGAGGCCTATCGATAAAAATTCAGGTTTTCTAGAAAACCAACTGACCAGAGACCTATGTCGAATTTGCATTGGAAAAAGCACAACAATTTGATAGGTGGTGCTCTTCTAGAAAGGTCAATAAAGACTACGAAAGTCTCAGACAACTCATATTACTTGAAGGGTTCAGGAACTGTGTCCATGGTGACATTGGAATGTATCTTCTCGAGCATAAGACTGAAACCTTGGAAAATGCTGCTCTTGCTGCCGATGAGTACTTCTTAACTCATAAAGTTCCTGTTGTAGGCAAATCATTTACTCAGCAGTCTACTGGTAGAAAGGTATTTCAGCCTAATACGACTCCTCCTAAAATTCAATCTGGCACAACTTCTAAACATCAAGCTTCTGATAAACTTGATTCAAAATCCTTGTCTCTGCATACGTGTACCTATTGCAAGAAAAAAGGACATGTCATTTCTGATTACCTCAAGTTGAAATATAGGCATCAGAATCAAGATAGACCTATCCCAAATGCTCTTATTTCTAAGAGGTCGAGGTCAAGGTCACGGTCATGTATTGAAAGCAATACATTCGTTGGGTCTCATAAACCCCAGTCTGATTTTTATTATGGAGAATTATGAACCATTCATGTCGAAGACTTCTATATCACTCTTCGGTGATTTGGTCAATCCTATCCCTATTAAAATTTTAAGGGATACAGGAGCTTCTCAGAGTCTTTTAGTCTCAGGTATTTTGCCTTCTTCTGAGAAGTCCTGTTCTAATGAGAGTGTTCTCATTCAGGGAGTAGAGTGCGGCTTTGTTAATGTTCCTCTCCATCCTGTAACTTTGTCATCAGACTTAGTTTCAGGACCTGTGACAGTCGATATAGTGTCTACTTACCCGTTGAGGGCATTCATTTGTTGCTAGGCAACGACCTAGCTGGAGACAAGGTTGTGGTTAATCCACTTGCAACTGACAAGCCTTCTTTGGATCAGAAAGTTGATCCAATTGAAAAAGAATACCATGAGCTATACCCAGCTTGTGCAGTTAGCAGATTTGTTAAAGAAAGCTCTTGAGAATGATTTTGATAAGGAAAATATTCCTTTAGCTGACACATGTATTGGTCAGGCTTTTGATGAGGTCACTTTCACTCCTTCTTTGGATCAATCAAAAGGTATTGATCACAGTGATCCTCTTTTAAATACTCATTCTCTTTTATCTAATCAGGGTGATAAACGACAATCACTTGTCGTTGAACAGGAAAAGGATCCTGAGATCTCCTGTTTGTTTCAGAGGGCCATTAGTGAAACTGATGCAACTGACGTACCTGTCTGTTATTTCATTAAAAATGGACTTCGTATGAGAAAATGGAGACCTCCCGAGGTACCTGCTAATGACGAGTGGTCAGTGAACTATCAGATTGTAGTTCCGAAATCTTACAGACAGGAAATACTTAGTTTGGCCCATGAAACTCGTCTGGCTGGTCATTTAGGGATAAATAAAATTTATAACAAGATCTTGACTCACTTTTACTGGCCAAAAATCGAAAGTGATGTTTGTAAATTTTGTAGATCTTGTCATACTTGTCAAATGGTAGGAAAACCCAATCAGAAGATACCTAAGGATCATCTGCAACCAATTCCTGCATTTGACGAACCATTTAGCAGAATTATGATAGATTGTGTTCGTCCCTTACCTAAGACTAAGTCAGGCAACCAATATTTGTTGACCATTATGTGTGCGTCAACAAAATTCCTAGAGGCAATTTCTTTGAGGAATATTATAGTAAAAGCTTTGATAAAGCTTTTGACTCAATTTGGCCTTCCCAAATCTGTCCCATCAGGTCAAAGGTCAAATTTCATGTCTGGAACTTTCCAGCTTGTTATGCTTGAATTTGGCACTCAGCAATTCAAGTCAAAAGTGAAACTATGGTTTCACAAAACTTTAGTTGAGAGAATATTTAAGTCTTGTAATAGAGTTCATTCTCTCTTGCTCATTCTTCAAAATTTTCTTCAATTTAGATTTTACGGCCCTTACAAAGTAATGAAGAAAATGAATGAGTTCAATTATTATAGTATTCTAGTCTAAATAAATTAATGGAGTACTAGTATATTGACAGAGATAGCCAGGTAAATCATACAATTAATTTAGTTGTAAATGTCCCACCAACTGAGGATTTAACTGAAGAAATTCTATTGGACACCGTTGATCTTGGAGCAACAAATCTTCGGAATTCGGACATTATGAAAGATCTAGACCAGAAACTTTTACAATTGCAACAACAAGAAAGAAATGAACGTAAACAGTCATTATTCGAATATGAGCACTTGTTTCCGGATATTCCTACGAGGACAAACAAAATTGTTCATGACGTTGAAATTGTAGATTCAAAACCTGTGAAACAACACCCATACAGGATGAACCCTCTCAAACAGAAATACTTGAACGAAATTCAGAATTTACTGGAGAACGATTTCATAGAGCCCAGTAAAACTGATTGGAGTTCACCTTGCATGCTTGTTCCGAAACCGGATAAAACTTTCCGTAGGTGCACTGATTATAGGAAGGCGAACAGTGTGACCAAAACAGATTCATTTCCATTACCAAGAATCGATGATTGTATTGATAAAATTGGAAATGCCAAGTACGTCACCAAATTTGACCTTCTGAAAGGATTTTGGCAAATTCCACTTACGGAAAGAGCGATAGAAATTTCGGCATTTGTGACTACAGATGGACTCTATCAATATAAAGTAATGCCGTTTGGGATGACGGGTTCCCCAAGTACGTTTCAACGCTTGATGAATATGATTACTTCCGGTCAGGATAATTGTGATGCTTATATTGATGATGTCATCATCTACAACGACACCTGGAAAGGACATCTAGCCACGATCCGGAAATTCTTTGAAAGACTCACTGATGCTAATTTGACAATCAATTTATCTAAAAGTGACTTCTGTCGTGCTTGTGTAACTTTCCTAGGACATATTGTGGGACATGATCAAGTTAAACCTCTTGATGCTAAGGTTAAAGCTATCTCTGATTTTCCTGTGCCTGTCAGTAAAAAGCAATTAATGCGATTTTTGGGTACGGCCGGATACTATCGAAAGTTTTGTTCCAATTTTCAATTTTTCCAATATTGCTGAACCTCTAACAAATTTGTTAAGTAAGAGAAACAAGTTTCTCTGGACCGAAAAATGTCAGGAAGCTTTCGATAGATTAAAAGCCATACTCAAAAGTGCGCCGGTTCTAACAGCTCCAAATTTCAATCAGTCTTTTAAATTGTCTGTGGATACAAGTGATGTTGGGGTTGGAACAGTATTGATTCAAGAAGATAGAAATGGTATTGATCACCCAGCGTGCTATTTCTCTAAGAAATTAAATAAGCACCAAAGAAATTACTCAACAATCGAGAAGGAATGTTTGGCTTTAATATTGGCATTACAATATTTTGAAGTTTACATTAGCTCAGCTCCTTCTCCAGTTGTTGTATATAGTGATCACAACCCCCTTACTTTCATCGGCAAGATGAAAAATAAAAATCAAAGATTATTAAGGTGGAATTTGTTTTTGCAAGAGAATAATCTCAACATCAGGCACATCAAAGGAAAAGACAATTTGATTGCAGATGCACTTTCCCGTGTATAGAAATATTATTTCATATATACTTTACATAATTCATAAGAATTTTCTTATGTAATTTTGTTTGCCTCATGTATAATTTACATATGGTAAAAAGAAAAATTTATTATATAACTCTTTCTTTTTTCTTATGGGGGAAGTGTTACGTATATGTAATTAAATTGTGTGTTAGTTTTAAAATTCTTTTTATTTTACTTTTGTTTCATTGCATTTTATTGTAATGATTATTTCCATAGGATTTAAAATTCTTTTTCAGTAATTCGATATTTTCTTTTAGTAAATGTTGTTTATCTAAGACGTAAAACGTGTTACATGAGAATTATTTTTAGTTAACCTAGTTCGTCTTGGGTTGGGAAGTTCGTAAACAGGCAGTTAAAATGATTGGTCAGTATCAAGGCCATACTTTGCTTGCGTGATCATCATGTGTAAACAACGTTTTTTTTTTTTATTGGTTCTTAAGTGGGGCTACACTGGTGTACGTGATAGATCTCTTGTGTTAAGAGAACACATGACCCATCTCGCGAGACTTGAAATGATGTTTTGGGGTTTAAATACGCATTCTTAATATTTTTCTGTCAGAGCCGTTTTAACATCTTGAAGGAACGAGGTGTTTTTTTTTTTTTTTTTTATTTGTTGCCAGATTGTTTGTTATTCATCTGATTTTTTGGATTTAATAATTTATTCTCCTGGGAACTCAACAAGTTGACTTTCTTATAAAACAAATTCTGAAAGATATTCATGGAAATTTATTCTGGAATTATTCTTAAACAAAAACTGATTCAGTTGAAGAATTGTTGATATTCGTACATGGACCACATCTGATGTCATCACCTTCCATATTTGTATGTCGTCGAGATTCGAACCTGGATTCTAATAGAACTATTTAGTGACAGGACTTGTATTTTTCATTCTTAGGATTAAATTTTGGATTATATTCACAAACCGTAAGTCCTATTAACCAATTTTTACATTGTTTTCTAGGGAAATAAATTATTTTGTTAAAATATACAAAGCTTGTTGATTTCACTCTTTTCTTCTGTTACATTTGTACGAGCCTACACGTAACAGTAAGTAAAATGTCCACATGAGTGTTTCTTTTAGGTCCGCGCGTTCCATGTGATGGTAATATGGGTATTGTTTGTTTTGGTGTCAGGAGCTGTTTTCCTCCACGTCCGTGCTCCAGGGATATAAAGCGAAGCGTTAGTCAGTCTGGCTTCCCATCGTTCACCTGTCAACAGTAACAGAATGAGTAACAGAATTGCTAAATTACTTAACTCCAAATGCACCCGGAGTATGTCAGACGCCTCCTGGACGAACTGGCCATGGAGGCAATCCAGGAAAGTGCCAGACTTGAAGAAGAAGAGGAGGAGAGGAAGAAGAAGGAAGTGAAGAAGGAAAGGATCTTGCCTCACCTCATGCTATGGCCTCTGTGTGAGTGAAGCCTGAGGTAAGAACACCAACGCTTCCACAGGCAATAGCACCACCACCACAGGCACGTCATTTACAGCCATAGCCACAACAACAACCAGTACAGCGTGCACAGGAGGCAAGGAGGCCAGATCATCATCCGCGGGTCTGGCACAGAAGACAGAGGGAACAACAAGTGTTCACTATCCCACAAAGTGAAGACAGGGATAGTGAAGCCACTCAAGTCCCGTCTGCGCTCCCAACCACAAGCAACAATTGGGAGCAGGACTGGAGCCGTCGTTGTGTCTGTGAGGCCAGACCAGGGAGGTGCCGCCATTAGCCAGGTGCAGTTGGAGTTCCAAGAAAAACAGCCCTTCTCAGGGTTAGCCAGATCTCTAGAAAAGACACTATTCAAGTTGCCAATTTGTGTGAATGTGGAGTAGTGTGACTATAAACACTCACTCCTTTACTGATGTGTGTGTGTGTGTGTGTGTGTGTGTGTGTGTGTGTGTGTGTGTGTGTGTGTGTGTGTGTGTGTGTGTGTGTGTGTGTGTGTGTGTGTGTGTGTGTGTGTGTGTGTGTGTGTGTGCGTTCGAGTACGTTTGTGTGGACAGTATATATTGGGGTTTTGGTTAGTAGATATGGTGGTTTTTTCTCTTCCCTTGTGTGTGGATAGTAGATATGGTGTGTTTTGTCTTCTCTTTCCTTCTGTGCGGATAGTAGATATGGGTGTGGATAGTATATAATGGGTTATTTTCTTCCCTTCCTTTCTGTGTGGATAGTAGATATTGGGATTTTGGATAATAGATATGGGTGTTTTTTCTTCTCTTCCCTTCTGTATGGATAGTAGATAATATGAGAAGTTATTGTAAGGAATGTTTTCCTTCACGTCCGTGCTTCAAGTATATAAAGCAAAGCGGTCGACAGTCTGGCTACCCAGCGTTGACTAGTCAACACATCGAAAAATGGATTTGTTCAACGAATTGAAAGACAGTTGGTATTGGATGGTGGAAGCAGCCAATGTGGTGAAAAAGCTCGAACAGGAATGGAAGTATCCAGTTACCAAAGACTTTGTGACAAGTCAAGTCACCAGCCTGAAAGTGGCCTGGGATCTAGTGAAAGGTATGATAGAGGAGGAAGTAGAGAAATTAAGAGGCTTCATCCACCCTAAGTATGTGAGAGTGGGAACATTGAAGCAGGTCCTTGATAATGTCATCAAAGTGAGGTGCTTTTTAAAAGACACATTGAATTTCACAGAGTGGTCTTTTGTCAAGTGGTGATTAGACCAATTAAAGAAAGCTGAAGAAATGATGAGAAAGGTGCTGGAAGAAGAGGTGAAGAAGATCAAAGAGACCTGGGCAAAAGAGAGAAATGACAAAGAAAACAGAAAGAAAAAGGAGGACTTTGACAAACTGAATGAAAACTGGCTCAAGGTGCAGGAAAAATTTAGATCTATGGGACATCCTGACTGGATACCATACCATGAAAAGAAGAAGAAAGGAATAATAGAGAAAGTGAGGAGCTGGTGGAAGAACTGGAAAATATAGAAGAAGAACCCAAAGGCCCTTTTCAGGGCCACTTCGTTGCCTCGAGAAAAGATTCATTCAAAACAACTGCCAAATTTGTGTGTCTTTGTTTAGTGTTTGTGTTTGTGTTATGTCTATTCAGTGATGTCCCGCCCCGCCAAGCGTTCTAGCTTTTTTTTCCCCCACTGTTTGGCCCGATTGAGGTCAGCCACTTGCAACATTGTTACCAGTGACGTGACCTCAACCTACCTGTTCCATTCCTTGTGTCCCTATACATTTCCTGTTAAATTCCCATTGATCCTATACAGTCCCACCATGTTAAATTCCCATAGACCCCATAGTGCAAACTACCACTTTTAACATTGAAGTCCCATAGACCCTATATCGTCCCACTATACTACTCTATCTGAAAACAGCACTGTCCAGTATAAAACCAGACGACTGACAACCTTGGTTCCAATTCTATGATCACTTACAAGCTTTATTAACTGATATATTCATAAATTGTAATAAATAATGCATATTTAAAAGAAAATAAGTATGTTTGTCTCTTTTTCTTTGTACTGTAAAGAATTTCCAGGAATTCAAGATAAGATCATTTCTTCATTTTAACTACAGTGTTTAATCTATCAGTGATATCCATTAGTGATACGATTTTCACGTTCACCGCTGTGGTTGTCATATTGGGCATAAGATCAGCACCATTTTCATGTAGGATACAACTGTACACAATTAAATGACATATGGTGAAACCCCATGCCAATATGACCATCCATTCAGGAGAATTGGCGATATGATGTTTAACAGGCTCTTTGAGGCAGCCATATTGGAAGTTTGCCTGGCATCCTTTTCATTTTGGGAACAAGGACATATTATAAGAAGTCTTTGGTGAAATCCTACATTAATATGACATACATACCTGAGGATTGGCTATAACAAGATTTTCAAGATGACCGCCATGATGACCATATTAGATATATGATCAGCATCGATTTCATCTGGGATAAGCTTAACACAATAACATATATATTCATTCAGCAACTTTTTTGGAGTTTATGCTATCGGTACTAACTACGCGTTTTTTTTAATCCAGGGGAGACAACTATTCTTGACTTGTTACTGAACTGGAACAGGAGACTTATGGATATAAATAGAACGAACAAAACAAAAACATTGCTTGGCAACATTTACCACTTTTGTTATCAACTTTAGCAACAGGTATAATATCAGACTTTAGCATGAATAAAAACCATTACCCCAATGCCCAAGATTTATCATTCCACTGCAGGCGAACCTGATACTGACTGAAACTGCGTCAGAAAGATTCGTGGAAACCATAATTATCTCAAATGATCAGTTCGATTATTTTAATCATTTTATTTTTAGGTTTATGTGTCCTCAAGTCCTTTACCAGTTAGCTGTCTATGAGCATCCCGTCGATTCCAGCATCAAGGAGATTACAGTCTGTAACATAGATGAGTACATACCCGGTTATACAGCGATATGCAACCTAACGCATGACAACTACGGTAGTCCTCTTTACTGCGGGAAACCTGCAAATCGCCGACTTCAATGCAGTGATTGGACAAGAGTTGGCGCAAAATCGACCTGGCCTAATAATGAACCACATCTAACACCTGCCGAGCGATTACTGTTACAACCGTAAGTGTATGTTATTTAGTGTAAGCTATTGTTCACGGCTAGTTGATGTTGCATGTAATGCAGAGTTGTACAGTATATTTTGATTATAGTTGTCGCCAAACAACTAAAAGAAGAAGAAGGAGGAGGAGGTTTTTTTTTACTAACACCATCATTGCTATTATAGCGCAAATTTCAAGTTTTTCTACTCTCCTGAATAAGAACAATATGGAAGCTTTTCCAGGATTCATATCCCCATCGTATTGAATGTAATACTAAGGGCAAGAAATATTACATTAAATAGTCCTGCAAAATGTAGTCTTTTCTTAGGTTATTGAAACATATGTAAACTGTTTTTGACCCTGATGATGATGACGATGATGACGAAGACAACGATGCTGGAAGCAAGACAAGAAGGATTAACTGCATATAAAATGTGATCACAATGAGATATTTATTAAAATCTTCCCTTAAACTTCATAAGTTTTGTTACTGTAGTCGACGACAGTCCCGGTGTCAAGAACTTATCAATATTTGTAAGTTATTTTAACAAACAAAAGCGTATATTGCCCATTACATACTACAGTTAAATCGATGCTGATTTTGCAATGAGCTCGAAAGATCGCTTGATGTACGAGAGTATGATAGTACGTGTGGATTTTACTTAAATTTACTTTTGTTGTAATATTGAAAACTCTAGTATTTTCAAGCTACATAGTGGTAAATGGTGATGGAGAGTACAAACGGAATGACCAGCTTTTATTAGCTCTATTCTATTAAAGAAATTCGGTTTGAATCTGAGCTTTCTTCTGTGGCACACTTGCTGAGAATTCTGGGCATTACTGTATTGTGTATCCCATTTTTTGTGTTGTTTTGCTGATTGATTTGTAACCCCTGCGCATCGGCAGACAATGTAATTTGTCTAAAAATATAATGAAACCAAGGGAAGTTATTCCTCATTTCGGCTTTCGTTTCCCGGACATTCCCACAGGAAATTTGTAAACGCAGTCAGCCACACATTTATAATTATGAGTGAAACGGGGAAAAGTGATAACAGAAAGTAACAGAATAAAATGATGCAAAAAGAACAAGTTTTGTGAAACTTAACAAACAATTTAATTATCAAAGTTGTAAATGAAAATATGAGAGGAACTTAAGAACCGTGACGTTGTCAAAGATGGCGCTGTCCAGAATTTCTTTGAATAATTTTTAACAGTCCCAGAATAATACTATAGTCCAAATAATGAGTACGTTCTATTTCCACTGAACAGTCCAAACAAACATGATTCCACTCGAATAATATCTAAGTACAACATAAAACACGTCTGCAGACTTACAACAGGAACACAATTAGTGTGAATGACTCCAAAAATCGGAATCAATCTGATTGCTTGATTCTCTGCTTATATACACCGTATATAGCGACTATATTTCGTAATAGACCCCACGTGACAGAAAACAATACTCATTTGCGTCGCTTTGGCCTATTCATGTGACCTAGCCCAACCAAATAGGAAGTAAAAGAATTATTCTAGAAACGTCGAAACACCATCAACCACTGAGAAATTAAACTATAAGCGCCATTTAAGTCTTATTAATTAGATTATTATTAATAATTGTCAACACACATACGAAAACATCTATTTATAGATCTTATGCAATATTATGATCTAAACAGATTCATGTCACGCAGGCAAACCGAAATAAACATATTCTGTGCATATTACAGTCATAAATAAAAATTGGAGTTACTATATATATAT
>JAECUM010006271.1:0-35006 GCA_016617855.1 Megalonaias nervosa
GGAAATATTAAGTTAGTGCCCCCTTTTAGTGAAAAGGAAGTAGACAAATATTTTATTCATTTTGAAAAAGTTGCTGAAAATTTGAAATGGCCAAGGGAATATTGGACTCAATTATTGCAAAGTGTACTTTTGGCAAGGCCCGAGATATCTATATATCCCTGTCAGTACATCAAAGTTCTGACTATGATTTGGTTAAGGAATGCAATTTGAAGGGTTATGAGTTAGTCCCCGAGGCTTATCGGCAAAAATTCAGGAATTCTAGAAAACTAACTGACCAGACCTATGTTGAATTTGCATGGGAAAATGCACAACAATTTGATAGCTGGTTCTTTTCTAGAAAGGTCAATAAAGATTACGAAAGTCTCAGACAACTCATATTACTTGAAGAATTCAGGAACTGTGTCCATGGTGTCATTGGAATGTATCTTGAAGAGCATGACATCGAAACCTTGGAAAATGCTGCTCATGCTGCTGATAAGTACTTCTTAACTCATAAGGCTCCTGTTGTAGGCAAATATTTCACTCAGCAGTCTACTGGTAGAAAGGTATTTCAGCCCAATACGACTCCTCCTAAAACTCAATCCGGCACAATTTTTAAAAATCAAGTTTCTGATAAACTTGATTCAAAATCCTTGTCTCTGCCTACCTATTGCAAGAAAAAAGGACACGTCATTTCTGATTGCTTCGAACTGAAATATAAGCATCAGAATCAAGATAGACCTATCCCAAATGCTCTTATTTCTAAGAGGTCAAGGTCACGGTCATATATTGAAAACAATACATTTGTTGGGTCTCAAAAACCCCCGTCTGATTTTATTATGGAGAATTATGAACCATTCATGTCGAAGGATTCTATATCACTCTTGCGCGATTTGGCCAATCCTATCCATATTAAAATTTTAAGGGATACAGGAGCTTTTCAGAGTCTTTTATTGTCAAGTATTTTGCCTTTTTCTGAGAAATCCTGAGAGTGTTCTCATCCAGGGAGTAGAGTGCGGCTTTGATAATGTTCCTCTCCATTGTGTAAATTTGTCATCAGACCTAGATTCAGGACTTGTGACAGTCGGTATAGTATCTTCTTTACCCGTTGAGGGCATTCATTTGTTGCTAGGCAACGATCTAGCTGAAGACAAGGTTGTTCCGTCTTTGGATCAGAAAGTTGATCCTATTGAAAAAGAATACCCTGATTTATACCCAGCTTGTGCAGTTACCAGAGCTATTGCAAAGAAAGCTCTTGAGAATGATTTTGATAAGGAAAATATTCCTTTAGCTGACACATATATTGGTCAGGCTTTTGAAGAGGTCACTTTCACTCCATGTTTGGATCAATCAAAAGGTATTGATCACAGTGATCCTCTTTTAAATGCTCATTCTCTTTTTATAATCAGGGTGACAAACGACAATCACTTGTCGTCGAACAGGAAAAAGATCCTGAGATCTCCTGTTTGTTTCAGAGGGCCATTAGTAAAACTGAAGCTACTGAAGTACCTGTCTGATACTTCCTTAAAAATGGAATTCTTATGAGAAAATGGAGACCTCCCGAGGTACCTGCTAGTGACGAAATGTCAGTGAACTATCAGATTGTGGTTCCAAAATCTTACAGACAGGAAATACTTAGTTTGGCCCATGAAACTCATCTGGCTGGTCATTTAGGTATAAATAAAACTTATCACAAAATCTTGACTCACTTGTATTGGCCAAAAATCAAAAGTGATGTTTATAAATTTTGTAGATCTTGTCATATTTGTCAAATGGTAGGAAAACCCAATCAGAAGATACCTAAGGCTCATCTGCAGTCTATTCCTGCATTTGACGAACCATTTAGCAGAATTATAGTAGACTGTGTTGGTCCCTTACCTAAGACCAAGTAAGGGAACCAATATTTGTTGACCATTATGTGTGCGTCAACAAGATTCCCAGAGGCGATTCCTTTGAGGAATATTTAAACTAAAACTATAGTAAAAGCTTTAATAAAGATTTTTACTGAATGTGGCTTTCCCAAATCTGTCCAATCAGGTCAAAGGTCAAATTTCATGTCTGGAATTTTCCAGCTTGTTATGCTTGAATTTGGCACTCAGCAGTTCAAGTCAAAAGTGAAGCTATGGTTTCACAAACCTTTACTTGAGAGAATTTTTGAGTCCTGTAATAGAGTTCATTCTCTCTTGCTCATTCTTCAAAATTTTCTTAAAATTAAATTTTATGGCCCTTACAAAGTAAAGAAGAAAATGAATGAGTTAAATTACAATAATAGTACTCTGAGCTATATAAATTAATGGAGTATTAGTATATTGAAAGAGATAGTCAAGTAAATTATGCAATTAATTTAGTTGTACCTGTACCACCAACTGAGGATTTAAGTGAAGAAATTCAACTGGACACTGTTGATCTTGGAACAACAAATCTTCGGAATTCGAAAATTATGGAAAATCTAGACCAGAAACTTTTTCATTTACAATAACAAGAAAAAGGTGAACTTAAACAATTATTGACGAATATGAGCACTTGCTTCCAGATATTCCTACAAGGACAAACAAAATTTTTTCTGACGTTGAAATTGTAGATTCAAAACTTGTGAAACAACACCCATATAGGATGAACCCTCTCAAACAGGAATACTTGAAAAAGGAAATTCAGTATTTGCTGGAGAACGATTTCATAGAGCCCAGTAAAAGTGATTGGAGTTCACCATGCATACTTGTTCCGAAACCGGATAAAACTTTCCGTATGTGCACTGATTATAGGAAGGTGAACAGTGTGACAAAAATAGATTCATTTCCATTACCAAGAATCGATGACTGTATCGACAAAATTGGCAATGCCAAATACGTCACCAAATTCGACCTTCTGAAAGGATTTTGGCAAATTCCACTAACGGAAAGGGCAAAAGAAATTTCGGCATTTGTGACTCCAGATGGACTCTACCAATATAAAGTAATGCCATTTGGGATGAAGGGTTCTCCAAGTACTTTTCAACGCCTTATGAATATGACTACCTCTGGTCTAGACAATTGTGATGCTTATATTGATGATGTCATCATCTACAACAACACCTGGAAAGAACATCTAGCCACGATTCGGAAATTCTTTGACAGACTCACTGATGCAAATTTGACTATTAATTTATCTAAAAGTGAGTTTTGCCGTGCTTGTGTTACCTTTTTAGGACATGTTGTGGGACATGGTCAAGTTAACCCTATAGATGCTAAGGTCAAGGCTATCTCCGAATTTCCTGTGCCTGTCAGTAAAAAGCAGCTGATGCGATTTTTGGATATGGCTGAATACTATCGCAAATTTTGTTCTAACTTCTCTAATATTGTTGAACCTCTGACAAACTTGTTGAGAAAGAAAAACAAGTTTCTTTGGACTGAAAAATGTCAAGAGGCTTTTGATAGGTTAAAGGCCATACTTAAAAGTGCACCAGTTCTAACAGCTCCAGATTTCAGTCAACCATTCAAACCATCTGTGGATGCAAGTGATGTTGGGGTTAGAGCAGTATTGATTCATGATGATAGAAATGGTGTAGAACATCCAGTGTGCTATTTCTCTAAGATATTAAATAAGCACCAAAGAAATTACTCAACAATCGAGAAGGAATGCTTGGCTTTAATGCTGGCATTACGGCATTTTGAAGTTTACATTGGCTCAGCTCCTTCTCCGGTTGTTGTGTTTAGTGATCACAACCCCCTTACTTTCATCAACAGGAGGAAAAATAAAAATCAAAGACTATTAAGGTGGAGTTTATTTTTGCAAGAATACAATCTTGACATCAGGCACATCAAAGGAAAAGACAATTTAATTGCAGATGCACTTTCCTGTGTATAGAAATATTATTTTCATATACACCTTTGTATAATTCATAAGAGTTCTTCGTATGTAATTTATTTTACCTCGTGTATAGTTTACATCTGGTAAAAAAGAAAGCTTTATTACATAAATCTTTCTTTTTTCTTTATGGGGGAAAGTGTTACGACCATGTACTTTAATTACTTGTGTGTTAAAATTTGAATTCTTTTTATTTCATTTTTGTATAATTATATTTTATTATGATGATGATTATGTTCACGGGATCTGATATTTTTGAAAGAAACATCGTGTTTATTTAGAACGTAAATATGACTCTCGGCTTGCGTAAGCATTATTTTAGATTGCCGGGTTGATAAACAACCGGCGTAAACGTTTGGTTGTGGCCAAGGTCATTTTCTAAGCATATGTGATTACATCGTGTGCTGCGATTGTTAGATAATGAAATAACCACGCGTTCTTCGTGCACGTGCATGAAATGACGTCTTAGTTCGGTTTAAAAACACTTTGGTCGTTCTTATACCTTGAGAAGTAGGTATTATTTTTCTTCTGCTGGAAAGAGCTTATATTTCTTTACATCTGTAGAGCTCGAGATGTGTCTTGATACAGATGACAACTATAGGAGTTCATCTACTTTTTAAATAATTTATTTTTCCCTGGAGAACTACACAAGTGGTTTAGGACAAAGACATTCAGTGAAATTCATTCTAAATTGAAATAGTACAGTACAAATTGTGGTTCAACGTGAAATTCTGGACATTTGTGTAAAGACTTCATCTGACGTCATCGTCCTCTATCTTGGAACGTCATCAAGATTCGAACCTGGATTCAGTTAAAATTATTTAGTGATAGGACTTGTATTTTTTCAGTACTAGGATTAATGTTTGGATTTTCTTCACAAACCGTTAAGTCCTATTTCATATTTTCACCTTTTCACCGTGTTTTCAAGGGAAATAAATTATTTTTGTTAAAACTTACAAAGCTTGTTGTCTTCACTCTTTTCTTTTGTTACTTTTGAACGAGCCGATACGTAACAATATTGCTGAGCAGCCTTTGCGGAATCCCGTCTACGCTTATTGTATTGTTATTATCTTCGCACCACTGAATGAAGCGTTATTTTAAAATACTGGTAAAAATTTTATTCAAGATGTCAGTGAGAGAGATTACCCCAGTAATTGTTAGGGTCATATAAAGAGACTTTCTATGTAATGGAAAGATAATCTTCTTTATCATGTCTAACATTTCTAAACTAAAACGGTGCTGTTCTGGCATTTATTAGGGTTGCCACAGCAGCCACTTTGAAAATCGTGTTATCACGACTTTCCTTAACTGAAAGTCATAAAGACACGGGGTCATCAATAGAACACTTTTTATATTTCGTCGGTGTAAATGAAAATGTTGCCTATCTAACTTTCAATATGGCCCTAATCTTATTAATGCAATTTATACTGAATAGCTCATCATATCAATATGTCACCAAACAGCTCATCGTATCGATATGAGTATGTCACCAAACAGCTTCGAATAACGCCGTATTTGTTTTAAGTGAAAACTGTTCCAATCTACTCACCAAAATGCCGCCATTGCTGCCATCTTGACATTTTTGTTTATCTCGGCTCCATTCAAATGGATGGTCTTATCAACATGGGCTTTCTCAAAAAGATCCCTTTTGAAAACGGTGTGGATCTGAATTCAAAATATTTGTCATGGCAGCCATCTTAAAATATTATTATCGCTACTGCCCCTAAAAGGGTACGTCATACCAAGATGGGTTTCTTTTATGAATACTCCATAGAATCTCTAATTGGTCATAACTGAAAATGGTTCCCATCTGATATCCAATATCACCAGCATGGCGGCCATATCGAAAATATTTTTATAGCTATTCCAACTTAATGGATTGTCATATCGACATGGGATTTTCATTCCAAAAGACCTCTTTTGATATCCAGTTTGATCTAAATGAAAATGGTGCCAATCCTGCAACCAAAATGGCTGCCACGATGCCTATCTTTGAAATCTTTTATCGCTATTCTGGTCTTCCTGAATGCATCGCGATATTGACATGGACTTTTTATCGATAGACCTCTAAAGGTGTTAAGTGTTCTTGAATAAAAACGGGGCTGATTTCACATCAATATGTTTGCCACGGCGGCAGATTTGAAAATCTTGCTATTACTCAAAAATATTAAAGAGGGTATCATCACTCAGCAGTTCGAAAGTTTCTAGAAATTATTTTCAGCCGCTAGAGTGTCAGTCCTTTGGAGGGACTCTTAATTATTTAATCAGTGTAACACTGTGACATAGCATGGAACATTCTTCATGGTAAGCATAACAAACTAATAGATCTTGAAGTAAATGTTGAGGCAGTCATAGTTCATATTGAAATACAGCGTATGGTGTGTCAGTAAATACTACTAATACATTAAGCTTACAGTAGAAATACATCTACTATTATTACACTACGTGTACAGTAGAAATATGTTTGCTATTAATGCACTACGCTTACAGTTGAAATACATGTACTATTAATGCACTACGCTTACAGTTGAAATACATGTACTATTAATGCACTATGCTTACAGTTGAAATGCATGTACTATTATTACACTACGCTAGCAGTTAAAAATAATAAAATTTCTACCTCTTCTCCGTCCATATTAGTTGGTTTTTTTGCTTGTATCTCACAACACGTTGACTCAAAATGGATGCGTTATCAATGTTAACAAAATCCATTTGAATGCCGTGTATGTAACTATTATTCTCCGAAATTAACAGTGTCACTGAACGCGATAATTTGTTTCTAGTCTTCCACATGCTCTCTGAAAAAAGAAGTAGCTTTGCTTGGGAGTATCCTCGACTGTTTAATTTCCAAGATCTTTTCTGATGTATTTCTCATCTTCGAGTGTGCGCTTAAATTTGAACATGTCTCAAGAAAATTTAATTATGAATAAATACATTACAAAAAGAGAAAGAACCTATACCGTATGTGTCATTCGAGGCTGCATGTCTGCGAAACGTAAGGATGTTCTTCAGCATGTTATTAACGCCTTACGTTCCAAGCATAGTTCGATTGTCCATCCTGTCTCTATTGTTTCTGTTAGAAAACAAAAATCATCAACAAAAGGTTGTATTAGTAAGGATACACTCCCAAATAATAAAAAAAAAATATTATTATTAATGCTGGAGACTTTTTTTTAAGGAGATAGTACACAATGTGTAGCTGTTTGTAATGATCATTGAAGTTAACTATTTAGTTGTTTTTGGTTTACCTCCACCTGATGTTGTAAAGGTAAATGATGGGTACTAAAACATACTGTTATAACTCATCTCAGATACAACATGCTCATAGTTTTATGTGTGGCTATACTTTTGTGTATACTATATCATATGCAGAAACAATGGAAAAAATAGGTAGATCATTATATTTTAAATAATTTTTAATGAGCACCTGATAAAACCATGCAGTTAAGTATAGCCTAATCATATAATGTATGTTGTTGTATTTAAGCAACATGATCACTGCCATAATAGCCCATGTTGGTGCACAAATACCAAAAAACGATATGGGAAACTGTCAAACCAATCACAAAACTTATGCATATGTTAGGTTGAGAAAACCACAAAACAGAAAAGGCGCTGAAGTGGACGGCATAATTACTTATGCTTTAAAGAATAAAGTTTACCCAGTTCGAAGCAATAACTGATAAACTATATTCTATACGGTTGGCTGATTTAGTTGACATGCAGCAATTTATAAGCATAATAAAGGATATAAATATTTGTTAACTGTATTTGATACATTCAGCAAATATTCTATTTTAACAAATGTCTTTAAAGAAATTATAAAAACAAGAAAGCCAGAAATTTTTCAACTGACCGCATAACGTAATTTTATAAAAAAAAACCCAAACATTTCAAAATAGTTGGATTATAATAATATTCAAATGCATCATAGGTTCAGTGAGGGGAGAGCTGTGATTGTTATATGCTTTAACATAACTCTTTATGTCAAAGTATTTCATAGCAAGCAAGACAGATAATTAGATGTTTTACCACACATATTAGATAAATATAATATCATACAATATATAGTATTAAAATGACAGTTTTACCGGGTAGTAAATGTGAAAATAAACACACTGTTTATATGACTCTATATGGTGATTATGATTTTAATGGACAAGGTAGAAAATAAGTGATATGGTTAGAATAGCTAAGAGAAGACATTTTTGAGTGTTACTATTCCATAGTCATAAACTAAGTAACAGAAAGAAGCAAAACCAAGAAGTTTTTGTAAAACTTAACAAACAATTTAATTATCAAAGTCATTAATGAAAATGTGAGAGGAATTTACAGTATTATGAAGTGAATTCAAACTAATCCTTGTAAAGGTTTATGAAAGTCCTAAATGAACGAAAAGTTCCTTATAAATTTCAAAACCGGAAATGTACTGGGTCTCCAAGAACCGTAGCGTTTACGATGGCGTTGTCCAGAATTCCTTCGAATAATTTATCACAGATCTAATAGATTATTATTATAGTTCAAATAATGAGCACGTTTTATTTCTACTGAACAGTTCAAACAAACGTTTCCTCTCGAATGATATCTAAGTACAAGATACAACACGTCTGCCGACTTACAACAAGAACACAAATAGTGAGAATGACCACAAAATCGGAATGGAAATGATTAATCAGTTTTCTCTTTATATACCCCATCTATTGCGAATATATTTCGCAAAAGACCTCACGTGATGGATATTACTTCTCATTTTGCATTGACTTTGCCTATTCACGTGATCCAGCACAACGAATGGGAAGTAACTGAATTCTTCCATAAACGTCGAAAATCCATCAGCTAATGAGAAATAAAGCCAATGGCGGCATTAAGTCTTATTACTAAGATTATCATTGATAACTGTCAACATGTACGAAAGCATCTATTTATCCTATCCTATGAAACTGGCGTTCTTAACAGAGTCAATTCATTTAGATAAAGTATAACAAGAGATATTCTGTACAATTGACAACCATGAATAAAAATTACAGAAATTAAATAAAATCATTTACCAGCAGTTACGTAACATGAGAAAGAATATACATTAAATCAGACACATTTTTTAAAAAGAATAATATACATTAGATATATCAATCCAATTATTTATGAAATTGAAGATGTAAAAGGGCAAGATATTGATAGTATAATTTATAAGCCTGTATTACAAAATAGAACACAAGAGATCTTTAGAACTGAATAAAACATATTAAAACGTGATTACAACGAAAGACCAACACGTGTTAATTGATAGGTTACAGACATAAATTTACCCCATGGGTATCATTCTCAGACAAAAGGGCATTTATTATCACTATATGCTATTTATCTGGCTTATGTAACACGTACATTACATAAAAGTTTTAAAATTATAAGCACCTGTACACGTACGTGTAAACTAATCTGTCACCAGACATTTTTTAGAATGTTCACAACATTATAAGCACATATCCTACACATTTTGACACCTCTAATACACAATTATTATTCATTTTAGAGCCCTTTTTAAAAAAAAGTTACAACATCTAAACAATTCTAAATTAATAAATATATTTAAGGAGACTTTTAAAAAAAAATAACTTTGAAAGAAAATATAGTTTTCAAAATTTTCAACTATAGAATTTTTATGCATTACCATACAACTTTTAAACGCATAAAAAAGATAATGTTTCGCTTATAACACATTCTCTGAGCTCACCGAAAAATTTTATATGCACCACACAGGTTCTAAATATATCGTTTTTAAAACTTTAAGTGTGTTTTTTTTTTTTTTGTAAGTTTAGTGCGACCGATCCTTATGGTGGTCAGGTACCCGTCAACCTTCAACCCTACAAAATATGTATTTGAGATATTATTTAACTGTATTTCAATTCTGAATACCTTCAGCAGGACCATGCTGAAGAAGTCGAAAACAGATTTTCTATCTAACTGTTACAGAAGCCGCACCATGGTAAAGTTCCAAACCAGACAAAGTCAGGTACAGCGTGTCCTAATAATGCCTGATCAAAACTGGCTCAACTGTTTGGGTAAAAAGTCAAAATTGATTTATCGTCATCTGGTTGCTATGGAAACCACATTGTTGGCCGAAGAATCCTCTAGAACATATTCTGCTTCAGTGTGTCCTATGAAAAATTCCTACAAACTTTGATCAGAATTGGTTCATCCTATTTGGAGAAGTCGAATAGGTTTTCCACCAAGTAACTTTAGAAACCACGCTGTTGGCAACCGGGAAACAAATCCGGTAAAACATGTTAGATTAACTGCCCTATAAAGTTTAATCAAGTTTAGCTCAACCGTGCTATGGATGTTTATAATCTTTTCCAGACGGCTGATATGAAAGTAACGCTGTCGCTAAGGAAGCCAGCCTGCACAAACATCTGATATGGTATAACCAAAGACATTCCTGCCAAGTTTACTCTAAATAGCTTACCCGTGAAGGTGAAATAGTTATAAACAGATTTTTGATATGGTTGTCATGGAAGCCACACTTTGGACAAAGAAAGCCATCCCAGTACCGATTCTTATAGAAAATTGCATTTGAAACAAGTATACAGAGATTGATCAAAAACTAATTCGTCTGTACGAAAGAATTGAAAATATTTTTTCCACATGGTTACCGCCGAAGCGACACTAATGATAGGATAGTCACCATAGACAAATTTGATAGAACTTATTCCAAGAAATATTCCTACCAAGTTTGTTTCGATGTTGGCTCAGTCCATCTGGAGAACAGACATATTTTCTGCAATGATTTCTTCATTGTGTCTCCGAGAAATTTCACAAAAATGTAAACTACAGTTAAAAGTATTGATTGAACGGTCTGTCAAAATTTGTCAAAAAAAATCCCCATTGTGTTAGAGTCGTAATAATTTATCTGGCACTTAAACTCACTGTATCGCCAAGAATGTTATACTGTATTCAATTTAAGTATCTGTATAAGTATTAGTGCAGACTGTGGTTGGTGTAGAAAGCATGTGAAGAAAGCTAAATATTGCTGATCATCTATACCAGATATAACTATTGGTATACCCTGATTCTTCAAAGCTGTTGATGTTACTACAGCTGTCAGTATTAGGGTGATAAACTATGGACAGGTTGCTAAACTCAGAGTCAAGGTTTAGATAAATTAATGACAGACATCTGTAAATGAACAATTCTGGTAGAAGAAGTCGAAAACAGATTTTCAATATGATTGCTATGGGAACTACCTTAAACAAAGTTTTGAGCAGGTATGTCCCAAGAAACATTTCTTACTACTTTGACCAAACTCACTCAGAGAAGAGTGGAAACAGTTTGTCACCACATGGTTGCTGATTATGTCATACCGTTTCTAGGGTGGACAGCCCAAACTCACTTTTGATAAGCATGGCAAAAGAAACATTACTACCCTGATTGATCAAACTTGGATAAGGCGTTCTAAAGAAGTTGAAAATGGGTTTTACATATGGTTGATAAGGAATACACATTACTATTTGAGCCACCCAGGACACGTTTGTTTTATAGACTGTACTTTAAGAAATATTCATGAATGATTTTGATCATAATTGGATCATTAGTATAACAGAAATCAAAAATATGTTTCCACATGGTTCCTAAGTAAGTTACGCAGTTGCTGGGAGACCCATTCCTGGCACAATATAGAAACACCTGGTCCTAAGAAACGTTTATAACATCTCTGATCAAAGTGAACTCTGCTATTCTATTGACTTTACAGAAAAGGTTTCTATATGGTTGCTATAGAAAACGCACCGTTCCTACTGTGACCACCATGGACAAATTATTTTTGAAGAACATATCATAATGAACATTTCTGCAAAGTATGATCCGATGTGTCAGGGTCATTCCATAAGCACGAATTTTATTTTTTTGTTGGGGGGGGGGGGCAGGTGAGGTAAAAGAATTTATATACACTATGGATGAGCTACAGATGTAGTTACAAATGTTCCGTATTAAATGCGAATAAAAGTATGACTTTTTCTAAAATTGTGACCGCCAATTATTGTGCCTTGTGGAGTAGGTGAG
The DNA here is from genome assembly GCA_016617855.1 of Megalonaias nervosa. Lineage (NCBI taxonomy): Eukaryota > Metazoa > Mollusca > Bivalvia > Unionida > Unionidae > Megalonaias > Megalonaias nervosa. The sequence goes on from JAECUM010006271.1 coordinate 11,881, forward strand.
TCATTCTAGCATGCATATTTGAAATATTTTCTTTAACAGATCATCAGAAATCCATATTCGAAATGCGTTTTAAGTATTAACAAAAACATCACATTCTGCTTAAAAATAGTTTAGACTGCGAATGTATAGTAGTTACCGATCTACCCTTCTATCAAATTCATACATAACTATCACCAGTAAACTTACTGATAACAGAAGTCCTAACCTGAAGTACTAAAAGAAAACATTTTTAAAATGTGCTCTTCTGTTTTACTTTTGTCAAAATTGGAAATGAGACAAATAAGAAATAAATTAGTATTTTCCACAAATTCAGTATTTTCTCTGTTTCCTGCAAACACCATACCATACACCATTGGTCGGTTTCCAAAGACCAAACTTGAAAAATTATCACCAGAGTGATAAACCTTTTGACATACGTACCCCCAGAGTTTACAATGTTAAATCCTTTTTCATACATGCTATATCATTAACATTGGTCGCCGGACATGAAATTCAGCTCGAAGGATTCAACATTTATTCGTACATTTGGCGTTTATGTTTAAGATGTATCATTACAGATATTGGATGAATTCTGAACAATCACGCGATGACAATGTTGCGGAATGTTGCTGTGTAACAACTCTTGTGCAAAAACGAGAACAATCGCTTCAGACACCAAGCACGGGCGGAATCAGTATGGTTCTTTATGAGCGTGTTGCCAGGCATAAAAGAACACAATCAACAGAGACTTAAATATTCCCAATGTTGATATTTTCTATGATTTTATGGCAGTTGTACCAGAAAACATTATGTAACAGGTGAGAAGAATGCTTATGTCTTTCCCTCAAACAAGTCTGGTATACGAATCATTTGTATTTCACGATGACAATATTAATAGAAGAACAGTGATAAACCCTAAATGCTACCGACGTGAACAAATTCAGTATTTTCTGTTTCCTGCAAACACCATACCATACACCATTGGTCGGTTTCCGTCCTGTTGTTTCTTTTACTTTACATTATGCTTTATCAAAGCGCTCAATGCTATTTCATTAGATAAGTGTGTGTGTGTGTGTGACTTTTATTCATATGAACATCTATCAGAAAAATTGTATTATACCCTCTCTATGTAGTTCCTTCATCAAAGCAGATTATCAATCTGTACTAGTCTTGGAATGTATTTTTCTAATCATCCTGTACATTTTCACTTGGTGGTTTATAGATAAATGATGCTATTAAGAAAATAATTGCTCCTGTGGCTTTCAGAGCGATCCACCAGATCATTAACCTAACGCCCATGTCGAAACTGTTGTACACCCAGCACGCGCCGATGTCACTTCCGCCCTTGCTCTCCCACACCTGGCATGTGCTATCAATGATGGTTCCCAATAAAACTGGACCAGGAGTTTTACCTGAAAATATTAAATGCATCAATATTCCTCCAGTATTAAAAACAACGCGGGTTCAGGTTTTTTAAAACAATGAATATATCGCTCTTCTTTTCCAATTTTGTGGCGAAATTACTACATTTCTTTTATCAGGAATGCGTTTCTCTTTAAAATAATACATGCTTGCTACCATAGCTTTTCCATTATAATCATTGTCGTCATACTAACGGCAGTACATTGAATCTTATATTGAATATATCGAAGAAAACATTTAACGCTGAAGACGATATGGCAAAACCTTTGACTAGAACTTTACTTCTGGAACTTTACATACATAGATTATGCACGTTGATACTTGGCGCTTACTGTAATGTGACAACTTGAATTTATGTTAGGAAGAGAATATCTCTTGTACTGAGAGACACTGCAGTTATAACACCTGCACTATATTGAAACTGTTCGTCTGTCAAATGCCATGACATGCAAAAGAAACATTGTTGTAATATTTCTATCAAAAATATTTCTTACCCAGTAATCGCACAATCAAAACACTTATTCCTATGGCCATTGATCTCTGTTCATTTGGTACACACCTGTAATAGAAAATTGACAACAAATCCAGGATAAAGTTAACAGTTCTCTCTCTACATTGACACTAAGAGAGGCGAATAATTAAGCTATATGACGGACAATGAAATGCATGACATATTCAATAAATTTATGATAATAATTCATGTAAATGACTCAGGTGTGTTGTTATTTCATATACACATACAATAATGCTTTAATTAGCCAAAGGACAAAACAAAGTTCTGTCTGTTGCCTAATACCTGAAAACCATTCTTTGAATAAAATGGTTATTTAGATAAAAACACATGCAACATATTCAAAAGTGAATAGGTTCATAGTATAATGGAAATAGAAAATGAATGAGTGGGAAACCGTTTCCTCTACCATACTGTAACTTGCACCGTGTGTGAGATTGGTAGGAAACGGTTTCATGTACGATCATTCATCTTGCATCGTGTGTGAGATTGGTAGAACCATAACTGAACTTGCATCGTGTGTGAGGTGGTAGGAAACTGTTTCATGTACGATAATTCAACTTGCACTCTGTGTGAATTGGTAGAAAACTGTTTCCTCTACTTTAAAGCAACTTGCATCGTGTGTGAAATACGTAGGAAACCGTTTCCTGTACCTTAATGCAACTTACATAGTGTGCGAGATTGCTATCATTTGCAATTTTGCGCAACCTTGTCATTGAAATCTATTCATTACATTGGGTAATCTTACAGGGTTCTTTTGAATATTTTTAAGGTTACAAAAGGATATTCTTTATTTCGTAGTTCAATATAACGGTAATCTCTTCTACCATCAGAGGAAACATTTGACTTCTAATCATGCGTTAAGGCCAAGTTTCGAGATGGAGACATAACTTATCTAAAAATATTGTCCCTGGCGTATAAAAATTTCAAAAATGGTTAATGTCAGACATTTTTTTCTTGCAAATGCTAATCAAGATATTGGGATCTTTTTTCATAAAAAAAGTTCGATTAAGTTTCCAGTACTAATCTATACTTGCCTGAAGGTAGCTGTAGTCCCTGGTGACATTGTAGCGAAGGTCACGATCATAATAAAAAATATTAGTACACAGTACACGTACAACCAGTCACATGGATTTGTACACGCCCCATCCATCATGTAGGGGTTTGTTATATTGGTATATATTTCACTGTAGCATGTACAACCCCTGAACATCTGGAAGTAAAACAAAAATGCAGTAACTTTACTCCGATAAAATGAGCATCAATATCTCGAATCAATGGCATCACTTGAATGATTTCTCCATGTCCCAGCATACAATTTCATTAAGCGTTGTTATCTAAAATATCGGTAGCGAAGGGGGGTGATATAGGGTCACATAGGGTCTAATGTTAAATTTGGTCGTTTGCACTATGGGGTCAAAATTGATAGGGTCAAGTAGATTTCTGTGTTAAATTTGGTCGTTTGCATGGAGCAGACTGGACCTGTCTAGGGTCAAGGGGTGGGGTGGGGAGGGATTTGAACATAGGGAATGTAGAGTGACAAGTGATTGGGCCTGTCTAGGGTCAATAGGGACACAAACATAGATTGATAAACATAAATCTATCACACCAAAAATTGACTAAAAATTGTTTTTAGGCAAGAGAGAATAGACATCTTTTCGAAACATATGAGTGGCCCTGAAAAGGGCCGTTTAGCTTTCTTCTACATTCTCTCCTCCCTTCTCCTCCACCGGCACCTCATCTTCTGCAGGATATTTTTCTTCTTCTTCTTCTTCTTCTTCTTCTTCTTCTTCTTCCTCCATCTATTTTAGCTACAACTTGTGGAAAATCCTATGAAAAAACCTATTATATATTTATAGTCTCAACTTGTGTGACGATCATGTTTAAAAACCCTAGTATCAATTTATAGCTACAACCTGGGGAAAGTCCTATAAAAAAACTCAAGTTTATATTTATAGCTTCAAAACTTTCTAGTTTCAATGACGTCACTTTGCTGGACACATGGGGAATAATAGCAACAGTGTTGCAAGTGGCTGACCTGATTACTCGCTACCGTAGGTAGGTAGGTAGGTGAAATGAATTTGACCGTGATAAACGGAGTTTTATAGGAACAAAGACCAACACACACACACACACACACACACACACACACACACACACACACACACACACACACACACACACAAACTCCAAACGATATGTATTAGTTTAGAATGTAAACGAAGGAGATGAAATTTCACAAAATAGACTATCCTTTACACCACAAAAATACTATACTATCCATCACATTAATTATTCAATTTAAACCCCCCAAACGCACTATCCCAAAATTCTTTTTTTAATCTCAGAATGTAAACGCAAAAGATAAAATCTCACAACAAAGACTATCACTTACACCACAAAAATATTATCGATCACACCACTATGCTATCCAACATATCATACTCACTATCCAAAATGCCTTGTGTTCGCTTAGAATGTAAGAGAAGGAGATGAAATCTCACAAACTATCTATCCCTAACAACACAAAAATACTATGCATTACACCCTCTACACCATCCATTATATACCATCCATTATATCATGCTCACTATCCAAACGCTACGTGTTAGCTTGAAATGTAAGAGAATGAGATAAAATCTCACAAATTAGACTGTCTCTTACACTACCAAAAATACTATGTGGAAAAAACGCCAGTGTCTATTTATAGTCATAATTTGTAGATAATTCCTATGGAAAACCCAGTATCTATTTACAGCCTCAACTTGTGTGATGATCCTATTTAAAAAGCCTATAATCTATTTATAGCTACAACGTGTGGAAAGCCCTATGGAAAAACCCAAGTCCATATTTATAGCCTCAAAAAGTTCTAGCTTCAATGACTCACTCTACTGGACACTAGGGAATAATGGCAACTGTGTTGCAAGTGTCTGACCTGAATACACGCTACTGTAGGTAGGTAGGTAGGTAGGTAGGTGAAATGAATTTGACAGGGACAAAGGGAGTTTTATAGAGACAAACAAAGACACACACACACACATGCACACACACACGCACACACAAACACACTCACACAACCACACACACATACTCCAAACCTTATGTAGTACCTTAGAATGTAAACGAAAACGAAATTTCACAATATGGACAATTCCTTATTCCACAAAAAATACTATCCATCACATTAATTATACCATTTACCATCCTCTAAACACACTATCCCAAAAATCTTTATTTTTTTATCCCAGAATGTAAACGAAGTGATGAAATCTCACAAAAGACTATCCCTTACACCACAAAAATATTATCCATCACACCTCTATGCTATCCAGCATGTCATACTCACTATACAAAATGGCATGTGGTCGCTTAGAATGTAAGAGAAGGGGATGAAATCTCACAAAATAGACTATCCCTTACACCACAAAAGCACCATCCATCAAACCACTATATCTTCCAACATTCTTATTATATTCAACATCCCATACACACCCTATCACAACTGGCCATTTTTAGCATAGAGTTTATGTACTCTATCCAAAACGCCATTTGTTAGCTTAGAATATAAGAGAAGGAGAAGAACTCTCACAAACATTATATCCAAAACATCACCTATACCATCCCTCACCCCTTACAAACACACACAACACCTTGTTTTAGCTTAGAGTAAAAGAGGAGATGAAAGCAAATAAAACGTACACACCTTATATACCATCCAACTTCCCATTAAGAAACTATCTATTACACCATCTACACCACCTATCACCTAACATATCATTCAAAAAGTCCTGTGCTAGCTTAGCGTGTCAGAGAAGGCTATGAATCTCACAAAGACCAACACACACACACACACACACACACACACACACACACACACACACACACACTCCAAACGTTAATTGTTAGCTTAGAATTGCAAACTAATAATATGAAATTTCACAAAATAGACTATCCCTTACACCACAAAAATACTATCCACTACATCAACTATACCATCCATTATATCATATTCACTATCCAAACGCCCTCTTTTAGCTTAAAATGTAAGAGAAAGAGATAAAATCTCACAAATTATACTATCCCTTACATCACAAAAAATAATATTCATCATACCATCTATATCATCCTTCACCCCACACAAGAGTCGATCTGTTAGCTCAAATCTATGTCAGTGATTCCGAAGACATGAGTGAGTCTGCATCAATGTCCTCCACTTTTGTCACAAAACCATTAGAGTCCTGATTCAGGCCACCAAAAATTCGTTCGTCCCCCTAAAATTATTGCCACATTTGAGAGACGCAAAAACGCACTTACAGAAAATTGAAAACGAAGGCTTACACCTACACTGTGAAATGTAGAAAGTTCAAGTAGTGTGTAAAACTTAGTCCAATTAAAGTTTATAATCAAGATGAAACGATGACACCTTTTCAAGGAGAAAGCAGACACAAAGCGACAATAGGGATCCATGTCACTCAGTGCTTTCCAAATGTGTCAGTAGAAGTTTGTGCTACCGATCTTGAAGATGATATAATTAAATACCATCTGCATCCACTACAGAGAGAGAGAGAGAGAGAGAGAGAGAGAGAGAGAGAGAGAGAGAGAGAGAGGTGGTAAATCTGATAGGATGACAGAACCAACAAGACCAGTGAAGAAAGAAATTCGTTTGGTGCCTCATAAAGATTATGTTTTACAACCTAGTAGCCCAAAAGTGACTTGCAAAAAAAAAAAATTGTGAACGATGACATATAACTACACGGAGAAATTAAACGGTTTAAGTCAATAGATGGTTACTATGTCTTTGTATGTAATGATCATATGAAATTTTGGTACAAACGAAAGCTAACACACACGCACACACACGCACGCACGCACGCATACACACGTTTTACTGCATTAGGTGACAGTAGAACGGGGACTAGTGGTTTGAGAGATGGATACACAGACTTAACGTTACATTGCAGAAAGAAAGAAAGAATGGAAAAAGACGGAAATGTAGGACAACATTTTTTGTTTCTGTTATTTGTTAACGGTATTACAGGGCAATGATAATTAAGACAACGATATATTCTATGTGAGAAATGTTCGAAGATAATTGTTTTCATTTTACCATAACATTTGTTGGACATCCCAATTTAGGAGATGTCATGTTTGGCAGCACACGCTACAGACAATGTGGCAAAGTTTCCAAAAAACTACGGACATTACCAAAACAAAGTCAGGTTCTACTGCACTCTTAAGCAACGGAGAGAAAAAAAATAGGACAAACATTGTTACATTTTCTGAACGCATGTTTTGGTTTTAGAATGAGAGTTTACCATAGGCAGGGTCATAGAGTGCAGTGAAACTCGCATTATTGTTGAAAAAGCCGTGTGTTTGTTTTCTTTCTGTAAAACGGTAGATCTAATGTTAGAATTTTTCACGTTACATATGGCAGTGCCAAATAGGATACCTGATGTGTACAAGTTCAAGTCAATTCAAGATTTTATACCATTCAACGATTTACTTATGGAAAGAAATCGCTCTACAATTTTTAATGCGTAAGTTTTTGAAAAACAATTATACGACAAACGGAACAGTTCATATAATTATGGTAACTACTGATCACATTTTCGGAAAGGTTTCCTAAAACAGGAACAGATACCATTAGGATATATTCTATTTGAGAAATGATCATAGACAATTGAGAGAGAGAGAGAGAGAGAGAGAGAGAGAGAGCCTATGATATTCCTACTTTAAAAAAATATACCATAAAAACAAACCTAAGTGTCGTGTTATTTTTTAAAAGTAGGAATAACATACTCTCTCTCTCTCTCTCTCTCTCTCTCTCTCTCTCTCTCTCTCTCTCTCTCTCTCTGTGTGTGTTATGGTATAATTAATGTGATCAGTATAGGTCGCCCACAAAAAATCGCCAGAGACTTCTGTCCTGTGCTATCCCCTCGAGCTGACTCCAGGTGTGACCCAGCTTAGTGATGTCCGCCTCAAGGTTACGTCGCCAGGTGTTTCTTGGTCGACTCCGCTTGCCTTGAGGGTTCCACCTCAATGCCTGTCTGGTAATATTGGTTGGCGGCTTACGTAGGGTGTGTCCTATCTAACCCCACCTTCTCTTCATGATCTCGTCCTCTACCGGAAGCTGAGAGGTTATCTACCAGAGGTTGGCGTTGCTGATGATGTCTGGCCAGCGGATCTGGATAATTCTTCTTAGGCAGATGTTGATGAAGGTCTGAACTCTCTTTACGGTCGATTTGGTGGTTCTCCAGGTCTCTGCTCCATACAGTAGGACAGACTTCACGTTGGAGTTGAACAGTCTGGTCTTGGTAGTCAAGGAAATTTCTTTGGAGCTCCAGATGTTCTTGAGCTGTATGAAAGCTGCTCTCGCCTTTCCGATCCTTGCCTTGACGTCTGCGTCTGTGCCGCCCTGCTGGTTGATAATGCTGCCCAGGTACGTGACGGACTCCACCTCTTCCAGGGGACTTCCATGCAGTGTGACTGGGTTGTTACTGACATAACTGATCTTGAGGATCTTGGTCTTGTCTTTGTGCATGTTGAGGCAACCTGTACTGTGGCTGCCAGTACGTCGGTCTTGTCCTGCATTTGCTGCTGACTGTGGGACAAGAGCGTTAGGTCATCCGTAAGGTCCAGGTCCTCAAGCTGACTCCACTATGTCCACTGGATTCCATTTCTCCGCCCATTGGTGGACGTCTTCATAATCCAGTCGATGGCGAGAAGGAAGAGAAACGGCGACAGCAAGTAGTCTTGTCTCACGCCAGTCCGCACTAGGAAGCTGTGTGTCTGCTGTCTTACATGGATGACTCTGCAGGACATTCCGTTGTAAGTGCTCTTGATCAGGTCCACCAGCTTGGTTGGGATGTCATAGTGGCGAAGAGGTTTCCAGAGTGTCTCTCGGTCCACGCTGTCGAATGCCTTCTCATAATCGACAAAGTTGATGTAGAGCTAAGAATTCCACTCCAAAGATTGCTCGACTATGATGCGAAGAGTAGCTATTTGGTCCGTACTCGATCTGTTCTGCCATAAGCCCGCTTCCTCGTCTCGTAACTGTGGGTCTACGGCCTCCTTCATCCTCTCCAAGAGGACCGGGTTGAAGACTTTACCTGGTACTGACAGGAGTGTGATTCCTCTGTAGTTGGAGCAATTGCTGAGGTCGACTTTCTTGGGGATCTTGATGAGGTATCCCTCCCTCCAGTCAGTCGGAATTTCTTCTTCCTCCCAGATCTTCTCAAAGAGGGGGTATAGCATTTCCACTGAAACTTCTAGGTCTGCTCTGAGGGCTTCTGCTGGGATGTCATCAGGTCCAGCTGCCTTGCTGTTCTTCAGCTGGTGGTAGCTTTCCTGATTTCGTCTCTGGTGGGGTTGTCACAGCTTATGAGGAGATCTGCGTTTGCCTGGATGGATTTCTTGGCAATTTAGTGGTGCTGGCCTTTTCAACAGATCTTCAAAATGTTTTGCTCATCTATTAATGTGATCGATAGTATTTTTTGTGGTATTTTTGAGGCTATAAATATAGACTTGGGTTTTTCATAGGACTTTCCACACATTGTAGCTATACATAGATTCTAGACATTTTAAACAGGATCGTCACACAAGTTGAGGTATAAACATATACTGGATTTTTCCATAAGCATTTCCTACAAATTGTGACTATAAATAGACACTAGCGTTTTTGCACATAATGTTTTTAGTAGTGTAAGATATAATCTATTTGGTGAGATTTTATTTCATTCTCTTACATTATAAGCTAACACAGGACTTTTGGTTAGTGAGTATGATATAATAGATGGTATAGTGGCTGTAATGGATAGTATTTTGTGGTGTAAGGGATAAATATTTTGTGAGATTTCGTCTCCTTTTCCTACATTCTAAGTGAACACAAGGCATTTTGGATAGTGGGTATGATATGTTGGATAGCATAGTGGTGTGATTGATAATATTTTTGTGGTGTAAGGGATAGTCCTTTTGTGAGATTTCATCTTCTTCGTTTACATTCTGAGATATAAAAAAAGAATTTTGGGATTGTATGTTTAGAGGGGTTTAAATTATATATATAATGTGATGGATAGCATAGCATTTTTGTGGTAGAAGGGATAGTCTATTTTGTGACATTTCATCTTATTAGTTTGCATTCTAAGCTAACAAATAACGTTTGGAGTGTGTGTGTGTGTGTGTGTGTGTGTGTGTGTGTGTGTGTGTGTGTTGGTCTTTGTTTGTCCCTATAAAACTCCGTTTATCCCTATCAAATTCATTTCACCTACCTACCTACCTACGATAGAGCGTATTCAGGTCAGCCACTTGCAACGCTGTTGCCATTATTCCCCTAGTGTCCAGTACAGGAACGTCACACAAGCTAAAAATAGATGGAAGAAGAAGAAGAAGAAGAAGAAGAAGAAGAAGAAGAAGAAGAAGAAAATGTCCTGGAGAAGATGAGGTGCTGGTGGAGAAGAAGAAGGGAGGAAATAATGTAATACAAAATAAATGGCCCTTTTCAGGGCCACTCATATGTTTCGAAAAGATGTCTATTCTCTCTTGCCTAAAAAATTTTTAGTCGATTTTTGGCGTGATAGATTTATGTTCATCAATCTATGTTTGTGTCCCTATTGACCCTAGACAGGCCCAATCCCTTGTCACTCTACATTCCCTATGTTCAATTTCCGCCCGCCCCCCACTTGACCCTAGACAGGCCCAATCTGCTCCATGTGAAATTCCCTTTATGACCCCATAGTGCAAAGGCCAAATTTAACTTTAGACCCTATGTGATCCTATATCGACCCCCTTCACTACTAATATCCCAGCAACCGATAATTCAAAGTACAAATTTGGACCCACAGAAAGTCTCCATTGAAGATCTGAACGTACAAGATGTATCTATTACAGACGTGCGGTATACCATAGTCCACACTTAATCATTGAGAATGTAAGTGGCAAAATTTAAACACAAAATATTGTTTAAAAATGGTGTCAAGAAACAAATACCAAGCGTGGAGTTTCAGTATAATAAGCTACATATATTTTGTTATGTGTATTTTTTTTTTGTTTACGACAATAATAAACGTTTACCTCATGTGTAGGATCTATAGTTTTGCACCTAGAAACAGTAGGCAAGAATGTTGCATGAATTTCAATTACCTTACTTCCATTCGCCTGCATCACCAGATCACAACCGGCGAAGCATGGATTGAAAAACATCATCTCTTCCCTGACAGAACACACCGGTTCAAAGCTAGCGGTGGTACAGCCGCACTCCTCGTTGCATCTAGACGACAATCCCTCGTAAGTGTCTCTTCATAAAGTGAAAACGTTTTAGTCAGCAGAAATAAAAAACAAAACAAAACAAAAAAACCCCAAAGAAATAAAAACATCGTTGTTCCATATAAATTTAAATTTTTCCCCATCTCAACCTAATATCTTTAGTTTTCCTTTCGAACCCCGTAGGAAAAGTTGCGTAACATTGCACATTCAGTAATAACTGGCAAGGTCTGGGACAAAAATCAAACACAAATATTTTTAATAATTATTTATTTTTTTTAAATAAAACTGTCAAGAAATAAATACCGAATGGGAAGTTTCAGTCAAATAAGCATATTTTGTTGCATATTTTCTTTCTTGTCTATGTGGCTGCGTGGTCTAATGCGATCGCTAGTAAAGACGAATGACATCATGACATAACACCATGTACCAATAGGCCCTTAGCCCGCGTGAGTTTTAGTCTTGGGCTTGGCCAACGTGAATGTGCCAAAAAGCTTCCCCTGGGTCGGTGGTTCTTAAGGGTGATTTCCCGGGCTCTTCCATAAAAAATATTCTGAATGCTATGTATCGTGTGCTCAAAAATGGCGATATACCCATAACACCATGTACCAATAGGCCCTTAGTTTAAACTGCATTAAACTGCATAACGTGCACAGTTATTAAAAAATACGAATAAAAACAAAAAGAAAGAAAACTTCCTGCAGAAACGAAATAACACAAAATTCCTGAAGGAAACGATATTCTGAAATCAGAAAATATGCATGAATGTTGCAAGTATATTATTCAAATCAATGAAGGTGGGCAGTGGGGTTTTTTAAATAATAAAAACACACCAGAAGCATTTTGTTCAGTCCACACCATGACTTAAAAACAGTAGTGACAGGTAACTTACTGTCCGGGATAGAGTACAGACACTCCGGGGATAGACGGGGAAGAGCAGTACACTAGGAAGGTTGGAGACAGCAGCAGTGAGATCAACATAAAACCGCCGCACAGCCGCATTATTCCGCGACACTTCAATTGGAACCGCTTCACCAGATATCCACCTAGCAACATTCCCCTACTAGAGCCAGTGATTGTCACGATCCCTGAACGAAAGAAAAACTACATTATGTATATTTGATAACAATTTGTAATATAGCATGCGCAATGGATATTATATCCAGCAAATCACTACATTTCGCGACCGCTCCGGTGGCCTAGTGGTTAGAGCGTCCGCCTCGGATGCGGGATGTCGCGGGATCAAACACCGGCCGAGTCATACCAAAAACTTTTAAAAAATGGTACGAACAGCTGCCTCGCTAGGCGCTCAGCTTTAAGGGGTTAGTGTTAGGACTGGTTGGCCTGATGTCAGGATAATGTGACTGGGTGGGACATCATGGTTCTTGTTTACGGCATGATGCCTCAGTGCTAGACATCACTATAAACTGCCACACTGCAGACATCGTAACAATATGACTGAAAAATTGTTATAGCTACGTTAAAAATCCAAATCACACACACACACACAACATTTCGCATGCTCAAATTATCGCTTAGTAGGCACATTTCTCGTTTTATATGCATAGCTTTGCCATTATGATTAAGATGATGTCCAGAAATTGGCTTCATAATACCCTTCAGATTTATCGTTGGGTCTCTGTAACGGCCTTAGCAAACGCGGGACCCGATTTGGATCATTTTGGCGAGGCCCCCAGTGAGCACGTTTAAACTTTTAAACAAGTTTTATGTGATATTGAACTTAAAATTTTCTTCCATCGCTTTAAAGGTACTTTCTCTCTATAGATATATTTTTAAAAATTACTAACCCGCGGGGCCCCTGTGAGCGCGGGGCATGATTGGGCCAAATCGGTCCAATTTGACAAAAGCAGGCCCTGTTTGGCCTCTAATTTGTTTCTTACTGTTTCGAAATCTTTTATGCGGTTTTTTATTTCATTGTTTGACGACTAAACTCCTCGTTCGTATCAAGTTTCAATACAAAATACCAAACTGAGTTTCAAGAGTGGATTAATCGATTCAACGACTTTTATGTATTTTTAAAGTTATTAAAGGGCCACTTTAGCGCTGAACAACCTTTTAGTTTTATTTATTTACTTATTTAATAAAAATCAAAAATATTACCAAAGGCCATGCCAGCTGTACGAAGGTCCACGTTAAATCTCTGATGCAGAATCTTCATCCCGAATGTGGCCAACCCTTCGATGACCAGGACTTCCATCGTGCCAGCAAGGGAAACTAGCAAAAATGGGGTATTCCGCAACTGGATAGCAATATGAGAATCCACAGGTGTGTGTTAGGTATTACGACAATCAACATTAATTTCAGTTAAATGGTTTTAATTTCTTGTGTCGGGTATTCGTAAGACGTTCAGAGCTAGTAATAAAGGAAAATAAGTCTTTGACTCAATAATCAAATACTAGTATATTACTTAGCGTATCTTTCCCATAGTCAAAGTTTTGACCTGAGAAGTATATGATGGTAGGAACTTGTTTTTGCGTACTCCAAAAAACTGAATAAATTGTTTAGTTAACTTATGTGGTACCCGTGTCATAAAACTAAATGTGCCAATTGTATGTGCCTTAACCAGTCATTTACCTATCTGCAATATACATTGACTAATGTGGTCGATTTGGGTAGAAATAAAATTCCTGCTTGGCTTCAAGTATTTACTGGTTAAATTCCATTTTCCACTATTTGTTGTTTTGATGAACAAACATGTAATAATTGTTAGAAACTGAACTGACATGACCAAAAGGCTCCACACTGAAAAATGTTAAGGCAACTACCTATAGTCAAGGCTCTGGAAAGATTTCAAGAGAACCCTCTGAACTGTAATAAACAACATTAAGAGAGTTCAACAGGAAACATTAACACAATTCGAATAGTTAATACCCAGAAAGTATCTCTTTAATTTATAAATAATATTAATTACATGTCGTTCAATCATACCAATATTAGGAGAGCCTTAGGAAAGTCTTTCATGGATTTTCCAAAACCGGGTTGTGCCACAACCTCGTTGTCGGTACCCGTGTGTGCCTCTGACCGGCGCATCTGCTGCAGCTGTTGATATCCTGAAAATATACAATCTGATGGATGAATTGCAGCTTTTGGTGGTAATGCAGTTAGTATACGACGGCACATGGGTACAAATATGACAATTGGGGTACACGGGGAACTTAACATTGTGCCTTTATTTTAATAAGATCATTGGGGAACAAAGGGAATTTAACATTAGTGCAAAGGTGTAACATTAGTATTACACTTGGTGTGTAAACGGATTGTAACATTGATCCTTAATATGACATTTCCCTTCATACAAATACGGTTTTGGTTGGACCATAAGTACAAAAACGACACCATGGTACAAGGGGAATTTAGTTTTAAAATTTCCACTGGAGTAATCTTAGTATAGCTCAATGACGGTTATGAGAATTTAACGTGATGCGTAACTTTATGTACAAACACTATACTTACTAACCATCAACAACACTTGCTGACCAACACAATGTCTTCCTGACCATCGTCTACACTAACTCACAGAAAGGGTACAGTGTAAAAGAACAGGAATAAAATAGAAGTTAAATCCATTATGTACACAGATTAAAAAGTTTCCTTACTATCACTTTCCATAAATAACTTCCATATCACTTCCATAAAAACAAACATACAACCACTACAATCCTCATAAACCATAACGAGAAGGTTAAGGAGAGAAAAGGTAGGAATATACACAGACTATAAGCAAAATATAATTACGTATTATCATTCTTGGAGTGTATGGAAAAAAAGAAAAATCAGGTACAAAACAAGGTAGTAATTATTTTAATAAGAATCCACAACTGCGTTGATGAGAAAAAAGTAGGAATATTCACAAACATTGTGCACAAACACATACTTATACGCTATCATATATGGAGTGTAAGGAGGAAAAAGGGCAGGAGTGCATACTCATACACAAACATGCTATCACCTCTGAAAATGGTAGTATTGTTCAAAGACACGCAAACACAAACACGCATATTTGCTATCACACAAGCCAAAAAGATGGGGCTTACGATTTTGTTGTTGTGGAAGACATGCAAACAAACAATCAAACCTACACGCATAAATATACTATTGGCAATGACTGAGTACCATTTCTGTTTCTGAGATACCTGGATGGCTTCGTTCGTCTCCATCCATCTGCACCAGAAGGATTAATTGAAACCGATAGCTTAAAATTAGGCGAATCATCATTCAGCTACAAGCTCTCCCCTTGAGAGACTAGGAGTAACTCTGGGTGTTTACATTGTTGTTGCTGCTGCTGCACCTCCAGCTCCAGCGCTATACCCTAGAGTTCGTGATGGACCTCTCCCATTGCTGGAGTCTACACGGCTGTTGCTGCAGTTTTTCTTTCTGCGTGTTCTCTTCCTTAGACTCCGTTCTCTCACTTTTGTTTTCTTCCTTCATCACATCTTTGCCAAGCTATTTCACCATCTTGTAATTTTTCACCAGTCTCATACCAGACAACCCTCCATGTTTCGAATCCTATCCAGGAAGTGCTTTACCCTTTGTAAATGTAAGGTGGATTCAGGTAGTCCTCCGTTAATGATGCGACTTATCTTCTTTTTGACAATGGATGGTAAGACTGAACTCACAACTTTATATACTAGAGGCACAGACGTGAATTAAAACATTCCCTTTGAAAATCAATAAAGATTGACAAAGAGAAAATAAAAGGACATATCAAAGAATATTTACAACTTTTACAAACAAACATCAGTTTTTCTAAATAAATTTTTCTTTTAAAAAAATGTCCGCTAACTCAAACGTGAACCCATGTTTGTTTGTTTTCTTTTTTAATAGACTAGGATCACTTCTCCTTGACTGGCGATTTCAAAGGTATTATCAAATTCTGCATCATGTTCACTGCGTTCAGAAAGGCAACTATAAACTGAAGTTCCACTTAAATTTAAATTTTAAGGAGTGATAACATATCACCACAAACCAAATCCACTTGCATAATCATAGTACTAAATGCCGTGGGTAGTGTTGGTTCTTAATTGCCATGAGCCTTCAAACAGAGTCAAGTATGATGCTAAGCATTTTTCTGGGCAAAGTTAGGTTCAAAAGGTCTCAGACAACTTTTGGCCGTCTCAGGTTAGTTATTTATATTTTTTACACAATGAAATAGTGGAACTGCAAAGGATTTTGATCAAAATTTCCGCAGACGGCTGTTTTTTGACAATGCACATTAAAAAAAAAAAAAGATTAGGCAGTAGACCTTGGAAGCCATGATCTTCGATCTTCAGTCAGCGTCTATAGACAATGGTGTCGTTTTTGACCTTCTTGCGTCGCAGGTGATACTTGGCTGCATTTCTGCTCAGTGTTTGACTGATGTCGCTGCCAATTTCGGGGAAAAGCTACCACATGTCGCACTTAGAATCTAGTCTATTTGATGTTAGTCTTGTATTCTTTAGCATTAGTCATCAAATGGGATACATCGATTCTGTCTCAGCGTACATCCACATCGTCCAAGTGCTAACAATCCATCATTTCTAAACTCCGCCATTCTTTGTTTTTCTTCTGTCGGTAGTTAAATCTTGCATCTTCTGTCAATTCTATGTCGTTCAATGCACCCAACGTGTTAGGCGTCCACACCACTAATGCAACGAGGTGTGCTTTTGACTTCTCCGTACTTCAGAAGATATCTATAGGTAAGCTCGGTAACGGTATGTGTCCATAAAGCTTCTAGCCAGTTTACTGTTCAAGCAGCAATCCTTTTCGCTGATCAATGAATGCATAATTATATTAATGGGAGTCGCTCTGACATCGGAGCCTGGATTTCGCTTTTGAAGACTTTGACTTTCAGATTCAATTAACTATTATTCAAAAATGTCCAAAACTCTTACCATTTTTCTGTTATTCTTTGTCTGGTCGTGAATGTAATGTCGGAATGGTCTTTGATATCTCGTTCTGCTTTGTCCTTGCTGTGGCACAGAGGATGAATCACTGCATTCGAAAGGAGCGTGAAGTAAATTTAAAGGTGTGACTTGGCGATCAAGGAGTTCTTTTCCTATTAGGAGCAAATCCAACGATGTTTAGATTTGTGTTGAAAAATTGATTTCAACCAAAGCCACCTACCAAGGAGCTTTGTTATCTAGCTTATAGATTAAGATAATTTGGCCGTCAAACAACGTTATTTATTGTTGGGAAAAACATCCATAAAACTGTCACTGAGTACATTAAAAAAATGATTTCTTACAGTTCGATGGTTCTTGTGTTCATGTCAATCGGTGTCAAAAGGTACTACCGCTATTGTTTATACTGTCAGCATAATTCAACGAAGGACTGGAAGTAAGATAGCCAATACAACTGTTGGATAAAATAGTCCACTGTTTTGTATCTCTTTGTTGCAAACTCAAGTTTCCATAAGCTCCAGTGATGCAATACACTACAAGGATCTGACAGTAAATCACAATCGGATTTTTAGAAACACATTCTCCGGACCACACTCACTTTGGAAGTTTCTTTCGTAGTTCTTGCAGAGATGATCTTGGAGAAGGGCATATTTGTGACTTCTGCTTCTTTATATAGCCGATGACTCGTGTAACGTGTACGCCGACTGTCCTTGCAACCAGTATCGTATATCTTGCACACGTAGACTTTTGAATATGGTTTGGGCTACACGATACAATTATTTCATTTCTCCATCCGAGATGACTTATATCAATGAGATGATAAGCTAGCTGGCTCACGGAAATGAAGGCTGTGACAATGTCATAAATGATGGACTATCGTCGTCATCATCTACATTAATAGAGGCTTTGGCCTTGTATTTATGAATGATGGTAGGTGGAAGCGTACAATTAGAGGCAGACAGTATACAATCGATATGTTCTATAGCTGCCTTAAAGCTGAATTCGGTCCGTTCCATTGCATTATCGGATGATCCCGTCATTTTCATTTCATCTCCTTCGTCTAGTTGAGGACTGTCCACATCTTGTACACCTTGCATCCCTATGTCCGTACGAGTTAAATAATACACCCTCACGTCCGGCAAAAACATTATCGTGCACGAACGGAGTATTGTATATATATACGCCTTACGGGCGGATATATGTACGACTCCGTACCCTCAGACCCCAAAGACAGGGTGTTAGTTGACTTAGAATTGAAACGCATGGTGGGCGGATCTAAAGCTTATCCCCAATGGGATTCTGAAAAAAAAAAAATGTTCTCTCGTCGACAATCTCGACGGGAAAGCCTAATTTATTATAGAAAGCATGAACGATTCCAACTCTTAGTTGTAATCGTCTCTCATTCCAACTATATTAAGATCTGACGTTGTCTTTAGAATATTCATGGGGTTGGGGTGTGGTGGAGGGGGCACCTTGGCTTCCCCATGATACATTTCAGAGATTCTGAAGTGGTACGTAGGCTCAGTACCTCGTGTTAAGAAGAAATAGATATTGCTCTTTTTTTGGTCTTGAACTGTTTTCTAAGAACACTAGACCATGCATTTTATGTCCACATTTCAGATTTTTTACAAGTGTATGATGAAAAGTAATGGGTACAGAGCAGACTCTTTCCTAAACGTCCTTTACTACATTGAATCACTGGTATTTATTGCACCGTGTTGTCATTTCTGTAACGAAAGAAAATAAACAAACAAGTGCATATAAATAAACAAGTATATATATATATATATATATATATATATATATATATATATATATATATATATATATATATATATATATATATATATATATATATAATTGAAATAAACTCACCGGATTTGACCAAAACGTTGCATGCACTATATAAAATGTTTTACTTAATGTGTCACTGAAAATGAAACGTGGATGATTAAATTGTATTGTATATTACTTGATAGAATTAATTGGATTGTGTGGAGGATATCCTAACATGTGGAGAAAAAGTGTAAAACTGATATACCTTTAGCCACCTTGTGGGTTTGAATGGGAGATAACTTGTAAGAGTTGCTTCCCTCGGCAGATAGGAAAACGTTTTTCCGTCTTTCCTGGAGGGCTGGATTCGGAGGTAACAAAGAAAGTTATCCTAATGTAATATAAACAGGTATAATGTATTTGCAGGAGAAACATTGTTACTAGTGCTTAAGGTGAAAATACCAGTAGAAACATACAGGGTCTACCACTTTCTAAGATACCTGTTGAAAGCAAGTGAATATTCGCCAAAAGAGAACATAGGCAAGAAGGATTTATCAGACATTGCGACATCTTGCAAATTTGGAAATTTGGTTTTAAATTTAGAGGGAGTTAGCCTGTTGTAATAATTGCCTTCAATTTGGCACGATAAACGACATTGGAATTCTCGGTTTATCCGAACCTACACCACGCCCCTCAAACATTTCTAATATGTACGAATACACAATGGTACTCCCCGACACATCGCTTATCCAGATGGTGCATGTGTACTGACCGACTTTCTGGCTCCGTTCATCATGCAGTTTTACTAACGAACAACGGCTTTAAGAAATTGAGAGCCAGTTTAGAAATCCCACTGTTTACTCAAGCCATCCAGCCATAGGCAGGAGAGGTGAAATAGTCTTATTATCCGATTCATCCCAACTATTTCCGGTCGTCCGACGAGTTTGATAATGGACTTTGCACTGTAGTCCAATGCCTTGTGGGTACATAATATACCCACAAGAAAATTACTGTTATCTCGATCTGGTTAGGAAATACTGCACACAAAATTTCCTTTTGCATCATTGCAAAGTTTTTACTGTCAATCGATAGAGAAAACAATTTATTTTACAAACTATCTCACGATTACACTAGCATTTGTCTAAAGACCTCTCACTATGAAATCGTTGCGAATAATGAAGAGGATATGCATACTATCAGACTGTAAACAAGCTAAAATATCGTACCTGGAAGTCTTTTCGGATAACCAAGGATTGGAAAGGCTACAATCAGAAAAGCTCCGATAGAAATGGTTGTACCAATCCACCAGGCTCCAACCCACTGGGGATCCATAGAGGTTAAATGGACACTGAAATGGGTCAGGCTTTCATAAGGTCATACAGTTATAGAAATATTAAAATGCTCTCTGCTTTGTAGATTGGGATTTCCTTTATATTGTTGAACGATAGATTTCCGTTAGTCTATTTTGAGTATGTGAGTCTTTTGTTACAGATAAAGATAAGAGAAGCAAAGTATTGCCTAAATATCCCTAAATATCCCTTAACTCATTTTCATTAGAACCGTCAAGACACAAAGAAATTGGGTCTCATTCTCCATAATATTGACTGCGTTATTTTGTTAAAAACAATTCAGATATTAGATACCAATCTCAAGACCTGCAATGTTATATAATAATGAAAATAAAAATAGTAACCTTTTCACACACACACACACACACACACACACACACGTTATTATATCACTGGGTTTATTACGCTTGCTTGACGTTATGCGTTTGTGTGACTTCATCTGTTTGAGTACATTTTTGTTTTGTTTCTTTGTTTCGTGTTTAAAATATCATTTCTTGGGCATGGTATACAGTTCACGTACTTAGTGCAAATCATGGAATAATAACGACGATACGCTTTGTTGTGTGCAAACATTTGCTGGAGAGCTTGGAAAGGACTTCAAACCTTCGAGCTCAAACTCTTTCCTAGTGCCCCGGCAAACGTTTGTATGAGACAAACTGTATATTAACATTACACACACGCGCACGCGCGGGAGCGCATACTTGTTTATAGATCCACATGCAAATGCATGCTTACCAATATCCTCATTCTTTTTATGCTACAGTTCTTTTCTTGCATCCCTTTGAAGATAATAGGCATCGAAAAAATGCTTTGAAACTGTCTATTATTAATCTCTTTGCTTCAAAAACTAGTTACCTGGATGGATCAACTCTGTTAATGTCAACGAAAAGGCTCAGTACCTGACCACCGACGATGTAACCAACAGCAACGCCAATTGCGGCAAAACAGAACGTCCAACCTGTAACAGTAATATTATTATTTCAGTTTTACGCTCTGATGAACGTAGAAATGGATACATGTAAATATCGACCTCCAATTTCCCATACAGTTTCTTTCTCTTTAATTGACGATCTTGCAATTTTGATCATGTATTCATTGTTTACTTTTACTTCAATTGAAATTATCTCAGCTAACCAGTTTTATAATACAATAGGATCTTTAGGGCCACTACGACGAGGATAATTAATACATTATAGATAAATGGAGGAAAGAGTAAGAAATCAAACTTAAATATGTGATTTGCATGAATAAAATAATGCATGCGGGCACAAAATCGCCTGCTAATTCTACTTACTAACGTAGAATGACGTCAGTTTCGGCTTGCAGTTCTCGTCTATGTAAGTTAAGCCGAGCGTGAACATTGGTGAAGCCCCGACTCCAATTAAAATTTGACCAATGAGAAACAAGGCATACATGGCAGTGTTTGAATTCTGAGCTTCCCCCACACTGGATTCACGTTTCGATAAATTGACGTAATTCTGTTTGTTGCATAGATTGTCGGACGCATTTGATGTGTCTGTAATTAGAAAGAGAATGTTTACTTTAATTGAGACATGGGCGTGGCACACCGAGGTATCAAACAGGGCGGATATCGAACCCGCGACCCTTATATTACGATTCCGACATTCTAACGACGAAGCTAGCGCGACTTCGGGGAAGAGGGACTGCGGGAAGAACTGGGA
Organism: Megalonaias nervosa; assembly: GCA_016617855.1. NCBI lineage: Eukaryota > Metazoa > Mollusca > Bivalvia > Unionida > Unionidae > Megalonaias > Megalonaias nervosa. The sequence continues at coordinate 33,755 of JAECUM010006271.1, forward strand.
AAAGGAGAGGGAACCGCTGGTGTGGGCCATGGTGCGAGCCCCAAGAAACTCCCAAATTTAAAACGTTTACAGGCCAAAATTTTAACCATATCTTTTTAAAGGAAACAAACAAAAGAAAAAATGTTATTGTTGTTTCTACCTGATTTCTTGAATGAACCTTAACCTGTTGCCGTATATCAGTTAGTCTTTAGCATGTGCTAATTCCAATAAAACTTCCGAACAATACTATAAATGTCAAAACTGTGAGGCGTTAGGTGATTACAAACACAATGTAAGGTTGTCGGACATTTCAATCTATTGTCCGTCAACTAGCTGACTGCCAACTAGTCCTAGAACGTAAGACACATCACCCGATATTTTTGTTCTGGAGGGTGATGGATCTTACGGAATAACTAACGGCGCTGTGTAGCGTGTTTTGATGTCGACTAACAGTGCAACGAAAGTCAAATTTTCAGAAATATCACACACAAATGGCAACCAATAACGACGCTTTTCTACAAAGTAAAGTTACAATGTTTTTGTCAGACTTTACTTACCCTGATGTCTTTTCTCTAATAAATTCAGATTCTCACGAAAGAAGTGGACCTGTTTTCAAGTTTCGTTGGCCTACATTTCAGTTGGCTGTAAAGCGATGAAAGCCGTGAATGCCGAAATCGGGTTAAGTTGAAATATTATTCTTTAACGAAACAAATAAAAATATATTATGCCTATTTGAACTGTAAGCAACGTTTCGTTTCGTTCAAGAAAGATATCCCCCCACATGAACCTACTTGAACATACTTCGGCGTACCTCGACTAACGTCGCATTGCAATAAATTCAAATGTATGTCAACGGAACATGAAAATGCTTCCATTTGCTAGTGTCATATTTTGATTCCACCAGGATGAAGACAGCACAGTAAGTATATTAGTTAACACATAAATTAGCGGAAGAATGTCGATATAGGCTGCCAAGTGTGTGAGATATTCCTGAAACTTTGACTACTCGTTCCGATGTCAACCGACATCGGAACAGGCTATGCAAGGAAGTTATTTGGGTAGTTAAGACATAACACTTAAACAAAAACAACTTGTGCTATGTCTTACATTGTAGGACTAACTGCCAACATATAACATGTATATGGGTGGAACATAATGCTACATGTCTGCGGCATTGTGCCCCAGTGCCAGACATCACTATAAACTGTCACACTGCAGACATTGTAGCGATATGACTGAAAATATTGTTAAAGCTACGTTAAAAATCCAAATT
>JAECUM010006273.1:0-47563 GCA_016617855.1 Megalonaias nervosa
ACCATCCAGTCTCTGTTAGTGTAGTGATGAACACTAATGACACTTGCATTACCTTCAAACCCTATTGAATTTATGTTTGAATTTGTAGTTATTGCAACATTGTGTGACAATATTAAAAGGGGGGAAATTTTGGGCATCTGGAAATTGGAGTCCGGGCTTGTGGAATTTCAGTCAGGGCTTGTGAGTTTATTTAAGTCACCAGTCTGGGGCCTGTGTCTACAAAAAAGTTTCTTTCAGCACTGCTATTTTGTTACATTCTATTTTCTAAAAAAAACATTCTTTATACACCATAAATAACAATATTTGATGAAATTTTTATCAGTGAAAATGTCATTGATGCCTACTCTTGGCAACATTTTAAGAAATAAATACCAATGAAATTAGTTTTGTCCATGTGAAATTTGTGCCTTAGTTCTGTGTTTTCATTTGGTGGCATAGTGGTAGAGCGTCTGCCTTGGATGTGGGAGGTTGCAGGTTCAATCCCCGGCCGAGTCATACCAATGACTTACAAGAATTGTACTAACAGCTGCCTCGCTTGGTGCTCAGCATTAAGAGGTTAGTGTTAGGACTGGTCGGCCTGGTGTCAGGATAATGGGACTGGGTAGGACATGGTGCTACATGTCTGCAGCATGATGCCTCATTGCTAAACATCGCTATAAACTGTCACACTGCAGACATCATAGCAATATAAGTGAAAAACTGTTAAAGCTACATTAAAAATCTAAATCACACACACACACACACACACACACATTCATTTGGTTTTAGTTTTGTAATCATTAGTGTACTCATTTTGTCTGATTTACAGATGTATTTGTTGTATTGTTATTTTCATTTAAAAGCAGACCTGCATTGTATAATCACATTAACTATGTCTTTTGTATCAAATCAAAATTTAAAGTGGTGGAATCAAAAAAAAGGGCTAATCGGCCTCCAAATCCTGAATGCTTTAGAGCTAGTGGTCAGTCATGGGTCAGGTAAACTGATTTTATTTGACGACTCGAACATTGTTATAGTTATTATTATGTAAGTAACATAATTTAACTACCTTATATTTATCAGATGTGGTCAAAGATAGCAAGAGAACCAAGAACCAAGCAAAATGGTGAAAGCAAAACTTTGTTTGATAGATATGGTTCATTATGGAGAAGCAAGTTCCAAAGTTTGTTGTAAACTTAACATTCTTGAATTGGCACAAAGAGATTTGCTCAAGGATTTGCAGAAGTTTCACTATCACATGCAGTTAAATCACGGCATCATTATTTAGTAATAAAATAATTGTAAAAAGATCTAGTTTCGATATTGATGAATGTTTCACAAAGTAATGTCTCTAGTTATTATAAAAAAGGAATCTTGTTTTGTTGTGCAAAAAACAAAGATGTAATACACAATGATTGGTAAGTTCACAAGAAATGCACAAATGAATGTGATGTTGAATAAAACCTCTTTAAGTAATAATGTTTTTCAAGATCTTTCAGAGATTGGTGATCTTGAAAATAATGGTAATTTATACTGAAAAGCAAACAATTTCATTAGAAACAGCTGTTTATTTACAGTTATTTCTAGAGTAATTATAAAACGAGAATTAGGTCATTAATCAGCATCACTACCCCTCCTTGCCTGGTCTTCTAGATATCTAGCTGGTGTAATAGTGGTCTGTGTTTTTGGATCCCATTGTGCACAAGTCATCAAGGGAGACAACAACAAATTAAGTTTATTGATATACTTCTTCCTCGTTAACTCACACACAATGGGGTCCATAAACAAAGACCGCACAATAAGTGAAGGTCAGTTACCGACGGACCTAAAAAAAAATAAGTGATGCCATCCCCACTGCCACAAGGGTGGAGGAGTATAATGACTAAATACTCATTTTATAATCGTGCTGACAATAATTGTCAATAAAGCACTTTTTCTAATGAAGTTGTTCGTTATTCTGTATATGTTATATTTATCTCAAGATGCCCAACACCTGAAAGATGTGAACATTATTCCAATTGGTTTCAACAGCCTTCACATGTATGCAAAAACATTTGTGTATTACATCTTAGCTTTTTGTTGTTGTTGATTAAATTTGTGTATTACATCACAGCTTTTTGTTGTTGTTGATCAGTCTGGTTCCCTGCTTGGTGAGTGATAACAGGGTCCTAAGCAGGAAGTAATGAAGCTGGGAAGCAGAGTAACTGTTGATACATCACAAAACATGATTCCTTTTTGTCAAAAACTAGAGACATTTTTTTTGTTAAACAATCATCTATGTTGAAACTCAATTTTTGTAATGTTCATTTAAATAATGATGCCTTCATTTCATTGCAAGTAATATTGAAACTTCTCATCTCTTACTGCCAATTCAGGAATTCTCTGAAACTAGTTTTTCCATAATGATCAGTTTTTGTGAAACAAAGTTCTTTATTTGACATAGTTATTTCACTTTGTTACCTTGTTGTCTTTGATCACATGTATGATCGAGTTGGTTAGTTTAAGGTAGTTTAATTATACTACGTACACAATAATACTTATAACATTGTTTGATTGATCAATTGAAATGAGTTCACCAGAAATGTGACCGCTAGATCTTACACACATAGGATTTGCATGCATTTTAACATTTCTTTTATTCCACCCCTTTTATTTGATACAAAAGACACAATAAACATGATAATACAAAGGAGGTCAGTTTTTAAATCAATGCCACAACAGAACAAATACTTTCTCAAGTCAGATATTAAAACACGAAAGGCTCTAAATTAGGTTCTCGGAGAAAATGCTCACGGACATAGCTGTTTACAGTAGATTGTCACATTTTACATTTAAATACAAGAGGATACATTGCATTTATGATGATTACACTTAAACCGATCTGAAAGAAAGAACTAAAAACAAATTTCACTTGATAAAGAACTTATTTAATTGGTCTTATTAAAATACTGCCTCCATTAGATGTAAGTGACATTTCATTGATTGAAATTTCTTTGAATATTGTTATTTACGGTGTACTAACAATGTCATTTGGAAAGAAAATGTAATCAAAAAAATATGACCTCTTATTAAAAGTTGATAATTTTATAATGTTGATGAAAATTTCCAGGTCCTATCTACCATTTTTCAACAATAAAATGAGCGATATATCAAAGTTTCAGTTGCCAATTTTGATTGCAGTTTTCTTCAAGTTCAACAAAATAGGGATCAATTTTTGGGGTATTTTCTGGTTTTAAAAATGGGATCCATGCCCAACCTCACATTGTAAGCGAGTTCATGAGTTATCAGGGAGTGAGTTGTCGAGGGAGTGGTGTAATTAAAGCTGTGTAATAAAGCAGAGTAAAAATGGGGAGAAGCAAGTTTATTGTACCACCAAATCATTCCAGCCTACAGCTTCAATGGTTCTGTTCCAAAGGCATTGACAAGTGTGTATCCTTTCTTAGCATGTCAGCTGGCCCACATATCTCAGTAGCTTGAAGCTGATCCTCACACTTTGCGAAAACAGAAAAATGATTGTATCATATTTTAAGGCTGTTAAAATTCTATTATTATATAATGACTTCAGAACTAAAATAAATAAAGGGGCCCTGGATGGCAGAGTGGTCAAAGGCACTCACCTTTACAAGTCACTGACATATCACCTCTATCTCCATGGGCTCAAGTCTCCGGCTCGGCCAGCATGGGTATGTGAAAAGGCTTGCCAGTAGCTTCCCATTTGTTTGTGGATCTTCCTGGGATTTTTCCAGGTTCTTCTTCCACCAGATATACTGGCTGCCATGTGCTGAGAAATGGTGTTAAACCCAAAACAACAACAAAATAAATAAAAACTCTGGACATTTATTGGTATTCACTTTCAGAGCCAGGGTCATCGGGTGGGTACTGAGGGTGTGTGGGTTTGACCATAACCTCTCCTAATAGAACAAATGTCCAACATCAGTTCACATATTTTCTGGACTACCAGCAGCCAAATAGCTTTCATCTCAGAACCAAGCACTATTATTTAAAAAAAAGAAGCCCAGCAAGTTACAGCATGATCTTATTCAAAATGGTAATTGAGTAATAAAATTCTGATATTATAAACTAACAGTATAAATTAGACTGCACCAGTTCCCTAGTGGTTAGAGCATCCGCCTTGGATGTAGGAGGTCACGGGTTCGAGTTGTACCAAAGATGAATAAAAATGGTACTAGCAGCTGCCTCGCTTGATGCTCAGCATTAAGAGGTTAGTGCTAGGACTGGTCGGCCTGGTGTCAGGATAATAGGACTGGGTGGAACATGATGCTACATGTCTGCAGCATGATGCCTCATTGCTAGACATCACTATAAACTGTCACACTGCGACATTGTAGCAATATGACTGAAAAATTGTTTAAGCTACATTAAAAATCCAAATCATGCACACACTCACACACACACACACACACACACACACACACACTGTAAATTACAGTGGTTGATCAAATTGTGTTTTGTGCCTATGTGCTTCCCTAGACTGACAGTACAACTGTACCTACCTTTACCATCAATAAATATCATTTTTACTTCACCAGGCCATAAGGGTAAGTGAGCTTACGATATGGACCTGTGTTCTTCATTCATCTTTCACTACCCGTCTGTCTGTCAACAGTTGCTTGTTACTACTCTGATATTTCTCATCCAAATTCAGTAAAGCTTGGAATATGGGTTTGTATCATCAAAATATCAGGTGAGTTTGATAATGAGTGACAATCATCCATATTGATCAGGTGTTTTTTTGACCTGATTGGCTAACCTTGTTAACACTCCACAGGCCATATTTCTGGTCTAATTTTGATCAGAATTGGAATACGTGCTTATATCGTTAAGATCTCAGATTTCTTCAAGCAAGAGCAAGAGCCATGCATATTAATGAGGTGGTCTTATATCAGATTGGCTTGTTACTCCTTTAGAAGCCATGTTTGCAGTCTGTTTTTGATCAAACTTGCATGTTCAGTGATGAAACTTGATAAGTGTATTTACTGTGAAAGGTTCTGATAATTACAGGCAGAAAGTATCCTGGGGACCTATTTTTCATGATTCAGTGACTTTGGTATAGATATTTGGAATATTCTCCTGCAGAACAGGTGATACATATAATTCTGCAGAGTGACGTGATTTGTGGTTTTAACACCATTATTAGTACATGATAGGCCATGGCAGTCTGATTAAAATCAGATTTCCACTGACCTATAAGAAAATCTGGCTGCTACTGCTTAGGGGTTGTGTTCTGGTGACCTATGTTATTACCATAATTGCTAAATTTATCAGTAAATTGGATGAAGTCTTACACCTTCGTATTTCGGGACTCATTAGTATGGCTGAAGGGCATCAACATGTGCCAAATGATTTTAGTCACTTTCAAATTTCAGAAACCTGCATTTCCATTGGCTAATTCAAAAGTCACTAGAACATGACTCCTAAGCGGTCGATGTCAGATCTTCACATAGGTCAGTGGAGATCTGATTTTAATCAGATTGCCATACATGGCAGCAAGTATATTGGGTTGAGAAAGAGTTTGGGAAGGACTAACCCACTGGAAGCTACTGGCAAGTTTTCTTACATATGCACATTGGATGAATCAGTACTCTAACCCATGCAGACAGAGGTGCGATGTGAGTTTTCTGTAAAGGCAAGAAGCTGAGACCACTCAGCCACCAGGGGTCCTGTATTCTGAAAAAATGTTTTTTATACAATTGTATTTCACATCTTATAAATGTACATATGTGTAGATAAGCTGTATCAAGAATGTGGATACTTCCATTTCTCCCTCTCTCCCAAAAGATAAATAACTACTTTACTCCGTTTTGTCAGTATTTGTGGTGTCTCATGCATTAGATATTTAAGACATTTCTCCTTTATTCGGAAGTGGAAGAGGGAATTTTCCCTCTAAATTTCAGTTTACAGTTACAAAATCGCTCAGTGCTATGTTGTGCAATCGGAAAAATTAGTTTGTGAAATATGGTCACAAAATAAAGAATTTGGATATTGGAGGATGAAAAACATCCCCTAATATTAATATACCAATTAAATTTCTGTTTCAGAGAATAGTGAACAACTCAGAAAATCATGCAGTTCTACAGCTGGTGAACTTAATTGCTGGTCGATATGTTTTCACCTTGACTGTTTTAGATGCGGAGGGGTTGAGTAGTGGGGATAAAGCCTCCATTCTTGTGAAAGAAGGTACTGTAAATTAAAATACTTTTATGATCATGAATTTACATGAATTTAAAAAGATGATATTGCTGAAGCTTTATTGGCACTGATTGCAAGATAATTACACAAAATCCTATGGTTGATGAGCCTGTCAAAAAAAGTTTTATTCTGCAGACAAGTTGACTTTATTAATTTTGCAAGAATTATCACAAGAACAATGTCCAGTTTGCCTTGCAATGGAAGATTTTAATTCAAGAAAGTCTTTCAGATTGCTTGCTTGCAGGATCTACGATAGTCTGACAGCAACAACTCTTTTATTTTCTTCCTTTCTTTTTTATTTATTTTATCTTTCATTCATTGCTTAGTACTTCTTCTATTGGCTGTGGAAGTAAATAAAATTTGTTCTTGAATGCTGAGGTAACATTATAATGTTCTGCACATCACAGTTTGAATATGTGTTGGCTGAAGGAGTGTAGTTATTAATAGAGCATTTCCAGTATAGCAGTGTCTACTGATAATATAGCAGTGTCTACTGATAATACAGCAGTGTGTACTGACAACAGCAGTGTGTACTGTTAATATAGCAGTGTGTCTTGATAATACAGCAGTGTATGCTGTTAATATAGCAGTTTGTACTGATAATACAGCAGTGTGTACTGATAATATAACTGTTTATTGATAATGCAGTAGTGTATACTGTTAATATAGCAGTGTGTATTGATAATATAGCAGTGTGTATTGATAATGCAGCAGTTTATACTTGTAATATAGCAGTGTGTACTTATTATATAACAGTGTGTACCAATAATATAGAGGTGTATACTGTGAATATAGCAGTGTGTACTGATTATATAGTGTGTACTGATAATATAGCAGTGTGTACTGATTATATAATGTGTATTGATAATATAGCAGTGTGTACTGATTATATAGTGTGTACTGATAATATAGCGGTGTGTACTGATTATATAGTGTGTAGTGATAATATAGCAGTGTATACCATTAATATAGAAGTGTATACTGTGAATTTAGCAGTGTGTACTGATAATATAGCAGTATGTGTTGATAATACAGCAGTATATACTGTTAATATAGCAGTGTGTATTGATAATACAGTAGTGTGTACTGATAATATAGCAGTGTGTACTGATAATATAGAAGTGTGTAGAATGTTTTAAAAGACAGGCACATCTGTTATTTTAAATGAATCTTGCAAATTGAATAATACAATAATAGCAGTTACATTGTTTTGAATCCTGTGTCAAAAGAATACTTGAAAAGAAAAATATATTTCTTTCTTTTCTGACAGATGAGCGGAAAAATGACTTAATTGAACTGACAGTAGATGCAGATATCAGAAAATTTACTGAAGAAAACAAGGTTTGTGGATGATAAGTTCATTGCATACTAACTTGTATAATGAAAATAAGTTCAAAATCTTTAAAATTATTTATATAATTCCATTTCAACATACTTCCAACAGTTTTAATATATTTTATGTACTTGCCAAGTGTTCTCATAAGATTTTGCCATAGTTGTATCTTTATGTTTAACTTGACTGAGGATTTTTTACCATATTGCTTCAAAATTGATGGAAAGAATTACAATGTGTGGTTCAAAATGTGCACATTTTGCCACAGTCTGCTTTGCTTGCATGATCTGTCGGTCCTGTGCTGCTAGATATCAAATATAATATTTACATTTAGGACTTCAGTAAGAACACTTGGCACTGCTTCTGTCCTGGATATGTTTTGGTGTTATTTTGATGTTTAATTGCACACTGACACGTGAAATGCAATATCATCCTGAAATAATAAAGTGCCTTGACCAGAGACTCACTGGGTTGGCTGACTGGCCTGTATTCTAACTCGCACCTTTCTGATCATAAGCCCAGCATATTAACCAATGAGCCACCATTGCTTAGTCATGGGCTTGATCCAGACTTCATTAGGTGCATTAGGTCTAGCCACCATTGCTTAGTCATGAGCTTGATCCAGACTCTGTTAGGTACATTAGTGTGCAGTTCTTCATCTGATTTCAATTATTTTCTCTAGTGTTTCTGGTTTCCTTCAGAAACCACCTCTCAGTAACTTCATTGCTGTTTGGATCTTGTTAACTGAGTTGATAGACCTTCTTGTATTATTGACCTCAAAATAAATAAGGTTACAATGAGAGATTAAATTAAGCAGTTTAATTATGTTATAGGGAATTTCAGTTTTTTATGTTTATGACATAATGTCTTTTCTGTGTTACCAAATATTGTTGATATTACTAAAAATAGTAACAAATTTATGGCCATCCTATAGTTAGTACTTGCCTTTAAATCTATAAGTGTCAAGGGAAGCAACCCAGTTCTAAGTAAATAACTAGGAAATGTTACCTCCCTTGTATGTTGTTCCACTGATGATGATAATTAAAACAGTAGTAGAAATTGGCTTTAAAAGAAAATCACAATAATTTCTTAAATAAAAAATGTTTATTAAGTTTTCGGTTAACATATGAAGGAAACAAAATGTAGGAAAATATTATAATAACTTTGGATTATATAACTCTCCATTTTAAAGATTTCTTAGACTTTTGTGATTACTTGTTTGATTATGGGAAGTTGGTGCTGGGGAAATAGTCCTCAGCCCAAATAATTAGCCAATTACTAGGAGCAAATGCCACAGAGTACAGTGTTGGTGAGATTTCATGATGGCATGGTTTAATTTTAGTGAGTTCAGATCAGAGCTGCATAAGTCTCCCTGGAGCTCAGTAGTCCCTATTAAAATCTAATTGTGTTGATTGTGTTACTCCATGTGCAGTATTTATGATTGGGGACTGGTAAATTGCACAATGCAGTAAACGAGAAGGGAATGTTCCATCATCAGGAGGTACCATTTATTGTTGCTATGATGGTAAATATGGTGTAGAGTTAAGGCAAAATGAGGCTTAGAATCATGATTTGACTGGATTAGGGTAGCGTAGGAAAAATAGTTCCCTGTATTGGGGGCTGAGTTGTATATTTTCACGGCATGAAATATTGGTGCTACGTTACGAAACTGTTATAAGGAGAAACCATGCGGTTGTGAGGTTTGGAGACAAATTGTGAATTTGTGAGATTTGTGGTCATGAATTATTTAGAGGAAAATTATTTATAGTCTGGGCACATTGGAATTTACAGTTTACAAAAGTAGTTGTGTCTAAGTTTTCAGAAATCAAGGGGAAACAAGTGACTTCTAGCGTGATTCACCCCAGGGTTGAAATCACTTGGTAGAGAAACCCTTTGGCGTATTACAATATTATATACATTTTTAGAGCAGTATGTTTACAATAAGAAAAAGGACCATAAATAGCAATGTCTCGAGAGCTGTTTTCTTCCATTTGATCACATGTATATGGTATCACTTTAATCCTTCAGTCATCAGTGTTCACAGTACTTCTATTTCTTTGGTTTTGACATTGACTAGACACCTGCATGGGCACGTGATTAGTCAAACAAGTGCCTGATTGTTGTGATAGCCGAGAAGAAGAAAGAAATCAGCTTCTTTTAGATACTTAGCATATTGTTTGAAATGGCTACATTTTGTGTGCTGTACATGCATGAGGCATATTTCTAGCTTAACCAACATTTGATTTTCCAGAAAAACCTGGAGGGACAGTTGGCCTTGTTACTTCCAAAGTACCCTCTAGAAGGGGAGACTGTGATAGACATACAGGATTTGCAAGAGGAAGATCACACAGGATAGTATGTATCTTATATACCTACATATAGTAAAATCTGTATCTTCTTTACCAATATATGTTCAAATTTGTAATTTCTGCACCTGTATAAGGTAAAATCTGTATCCTCTGTACCTTAATTTGATCAAATATGTATCCTCTCTACCTCCACATAATAAAATCTGTATCCTCTGTACATACATATGGTTAAACCTGTATCCTCTGTATGATAAAATCTGTATCTTCTGTACCTGTATATGTTAAAATATGTATCTTCTTTACCTGTGTATCTTAAAATTTGTATCTTCTACACCTGTATATGGTAACATCTGCATCTTCTCAACCTACACATGGTAAAATCTGTATCCACTGTACCTACACATGGTAAAATCTGTATCCACTGTACCTACACATGGTAAAATCTGTATCCTCTGTACCTACACACGGTAAAATCTGTATCCTCTGTACCTACACATGGTTAAATATGTATCCTCTGTACCAGAATATGGTAAAATCTGTATCTTATTTACCTATATATGTTAAAATTTGTATCATCTGCACCTGTATTTGGTACAATCTGTATCTTCTGTGCCTACACATGGTTAGATATATTTTTCATACAAGTTTCAACCAGAATAGAAGTGTGCACTCAAACAAATTCATAAGCAGACACATCAAATATAGTACTTACATAATGTATAATTTTGCAGGCTTAAATATGATTAACTCAATCACCCAGGAATGCTTTAAGTTGTTACTCTAAGATCTGAAGAAAATTTTGTAATTTATTAAACCTTGTTCGTTAAAACTACTGACATCTTGATCAAGATTCTTATTTGGAATATGGCTTGTCAATTTATTTCAGTTTGAAAGTCTTGTTCTATGCTTACAACAAAATGAGAGACTCGAAAACACTCAGGAATGGTGTGACTACTCTACAGACTTTGAAGAAAAAACTGCTGTCAAATTCCTATGTATTAGATTTCAAAGTTGTAAATATTGATACCTATGGTGAGTACCATTTTAAGGTTTAATTTTTTTATTGTTTTTAGATCACCTGGTCATAAAGCCAAGTGTGCTTATGATATGGTTCTGTGTCCATTGCAGACCTGCAGTCCCTTAAGATTTTGCTTTCAGTCATATGAAATGACCATTAAATACAGACTTAAGGAATAAAGCAAAAAATACAGAAATATGATTGTTGTGGCAAAATGTGGATAATGAGCATGTCTGTGTGCCTGATTTGGATCTTGGTTTCATATTAGATTTAGTGGAGTTAGTTAGGGAACCAGACTAACTTTGCAGTAGTACCTTAGATGCTGTAAACTGGAAATATCTTTTCAGGCAAACCATCTGCATGATGAAACTTTAGATCATAGATTTTTTTAAATGGCATCCTGCAAGCGATGTGCAAGATGAAAATGGAAATATCCATTTTAAAAAGTGTTAATATTCAGTACAGAAGAATAAAAAGGAATATTCAGATTCCTGTGAATTAAAGCAGGAAGAGATACAGTTACGTGTATTGAACATGATGTGTTGATTTGAGTATGTTTCGTGAGTTGAGATAAGATTGCCTGTGTCATGTGAAATCAGAAAAAAAATTAAAAGAATTACATCAAGTTGAGAGACAGCAACAGGCCATTGAGCTGCATAGGGTTTGTAACTGCAGTTTGTGCAGCTGCACAAGAGCTAAGTAAGGTCTCCATGTGCTTTACAAACTTTTCAGTTAACATAATATTTACTGGCACTGCATCAGTTTCGAATACCAAACTTTTTAAATACATGTTTCCAACTTTACAACAGCAGTACATGATATTTTTTTACACCTTACTGAAAGCTGGTCAAACTTATGGAAAATAAATCAACTGCCTTACTGAGATGGTCTTGTTAGGGTTTTCAAATCTGCCATTATTCATTCAGCACATTTGCTTGGTACCTGCATTGTTTTGGGTTTTTTTAATCTGATTCAGATCAAAGTTGGAAAGCTGGTTAATTTCATCAATATCATGACAGGTGATATATGAGTGAGATCTGTGGATATTAATGAGGTGATCTTGTATCTGACCGGCTGTGCTTTTTACCACTTTGGAGACTCACTTTCTTTGCTGATATTGATAAAACTTGGATTATATCCATATATCATCCAGATCTTGAATGAGTTCAGTAATAAGTAATTTGCACAAATATTAAGGAGGTGTACCTTATTTTTTGCAGTTCTTTATATTTAAATTTGTAGCACTTTGAATATTCAGCGTATTGCCAGTACTTGCTGAAGTTCACTTAAACATTAATACATAATATATATTAATGAAGTGAGCCAGTTATCATTCTACAAGCTGTATTTCTTTACATGATTATAGGTATTGTTTGCGGTAATTGTGATTTATTCAGATATTGCTTTTGTTACATTAAGCAGATATTTCTAGTTTGAATACATCAGCATTAGGAACATAAGCTTGCTATCTCCTGAATCCAGCTGTACCAAGAGAGAAAAAAATGTCATTTCTGTCTATATCAACGAAGGGAAATAACTCTTGCCAATTACCTCCCGTTGCTGCCTCTAAGTTTTGCCCGTTTTTAAGCTTCACTTGCATAAAACAACATTGTACAAGATACCCACCATTAATCCATGCCAAGTTGTAGTGAATTCTAACCATCCATTGAGGATTTGAGATTTATTTTGTGTAATATTCCTAACTAAACAGGTGCTATAGATTATTTTATGAATTTTCTGATTATCTTGTGAAGTTTGTCACTTTCTTATCTTAGTCTTGGTCTTTTTTAGACTGCCTGGTAGCACATGCTCTCACTCTTGCATATTGTGATTCAAGTTTCCTGCATGCTGCCTACTGCTCACTCACTATGTTAATAATATTTGTTGTTTTAGCAAATTATTAACACACTGAGGTGTTAATTTATCTATTTGTTTCCAACATGTAATTATTTCATTTAAGTACAGTTAGTCTGCTAAGAGCAATGAATGCAAGAAGGTTACCATAAGGGAATATGCACATGAGTCATGCCTTTCACGTACAAAATGTACATCATTTTCCCCTAGCAGCATTTTTGTTTTATCTTCCGAGGACATGTGGTTTATGCTGCTTCAAAAGTCAACCAAAGGCAAAGAGAAGACCAACACTGATGTTTTAGATATGCATCTGAATACAGAATCCCTTAAGAGCCTTGTGGGGAACTTTAGTGAGGCCCAGCCCCTTAAAGTGAGACAGACACAGCCCCTTAAAGTGAGACAGACACAGCCCCTTAAAGTGAGACAGACACAGCCCCTTAAAGTGAGACAGACACAGCCATCTGCCATTAGCAAGTTTGGGAGAGCATAATGCATATTTTTAGATTCAAGGCTTTTAAACAATATGTGCATCAACTGGTGCAGGTGACAGCAATGCACTTTTTTAATTCCGGCCAAATTTTGCCACTTTTTCCCTCTCATTTCTACGAGTATTTTTGGATACATTGGGGAGTGCTTCCCCATTTTTAGGCAGTCTATTGGGTGCAAGTCCCCATGCACATCCAAGCATCACCCTCAGGAATGTACTTTCAGGTGCATGGGGTGTTTTTTGGATCCACTGGATCCAGAATACAGTATGGTATTGTCATTCAGAGCAGTTCCAACCTGGCATCAACCATAGGGATCTTAGTGACATCCATCCATTTTGCCATACAGCCATGCATAAGGCCTTGTCTGTGTATAATTATGGGAATTTTAGTGACAGATCCATCAGAGGCAAGTTGGGCTCCAAGGCAATTGCCTCTTCACATCAACCTCCATGAAATAAATGCTATCATAAGCGCTTTTTACTTCTGCAAAACAGATGCTGCAAGATGTCAGACAGTTCTATTGTGGTGACTTACGTAATACCTGTGCATGCTAAGTTAGCAGTTTCTACTGTTACGTGGCTAGGCTCGTACAAAAGTAACAAGAAAAGAGTGAAGCCAACAAGCTTTGTAAAATTTAACAAATAATTTATTTCCCTAGAGAAAAAAGGTAAATATGAGAAAAAGGACTTACGGTTTATGAATCAAATCCAAAAATTAATTCAAGAATTAAAAAATATAAGTCCTATCAAATAAAAGTCCTAAGTTAACCACAGTTTGAATCCCGATGAAATTCCTAGATGGAAGGCAATGACGTCTTCGATGGTCTGCTTTGTCCTGATTTGTCAACAGTTCCTTGTTGAATCACAAAGAATAATATTCCAATTTGGAATTCCAAATGATTTCAGGGCCAAAATCCCTCACCCAGGTTTCATAATAGAATCAGTCCTGGGTCCTAACTTGACTCAGTTCAGATAAATTCAAACTATTAGCACTGCCCTCACCGAAGGTTTTATCATACCTGTTCCTGATAGTTTAAACTTCAGTATGCAGGGTGAGTAAGTTATATTCAGTCAACCTGAACCATATTCGGTTTAGATCAGATTGTTTGGTGATCCTAATGACACAACCAGGTTTTGCAGCTTAGAACTGGCTGCCATCAGTGCTCAGTCAAATGGCTAGCATCAGTGATCATAAAGTTCCTGTTGTTAGTAAGACTTTCACTCAGCAGTCTACTGGTAGAAAGGTATTTCAGCCTAATATGACTCCATCTAAAACTCAATCTGGCACAACTTTTAAAAATCAAGCTTCTGATAAACTTGATTCAAAATCCTTGTCTATTCCTACGTGTACCTATTGCAAGAAAAAATGACGTCATTTCTGATTGCTTCAAATTGGAATATAGGCATCATAATCAAGATACAGTCCTACCCGTTTATGTCGACATCCTCGGGCCCGAGGAAATATTGTTGACATAGGCGGATGTCGAGATAAGTGTTTGGGGGGTGGGGTTCTGAAAAAAGATACGAGTTAAATTCGTCAGTAAGGGGTGACCTGTCATCAGTGAGTAGCATTGACACTTTGAGAAAACAAACAATGCAAATTTTGATTACATGAAGACAAAACCAGTGTCAAATACACTTGTATATTGACAAATTACATTTTGGTTACCTTTGTGTAATAAAATCCACAATAAAATATTGCATCGGTCACATCCTGATATGAAAAACATTCACTACGATTATTCAATGTCGGCATAAGCACATGGTTGCATAGTTGTTATTTACACGCGTGGAGTACATGTACTTAAATTGGCCTAGATTTTGGTCAGTCTGTTCCCATCTTACTGAGGCTTCCAAGGGGATGGGGCTATTCACAGGGAAATGAAAACCTGTCAACAAGTTGGTTTAAACAGTACTTGTATTTAGTTACGGAAGTCATCGTGAAAAGTACATAAAAGCGAACAAGAGATATGCGGCTGATATGATTAACGAAGGCATAATATTGTATACATTGACACATGCTAATGAGGTATTAAAAGAAAATGATTCTTACAATACAATATTGTAACAATGTCAGCTCAATACATTTAAAATTTTTCACAGACATCTTTGTGAGATGCCCCGCCTTCAACTTCGTTAACAGCCAGATATTTAGTTTCCAGAGACTAAATTTAATCTGCGTTTACACTGCCGTTGGTAGCCATTGTAAATATAAATAAAGTTAAAAAGGAAACTTTCACAGCACAATAAACTTGTTTTAATCAACGATCACTTTGGAAAATGCAAGAATCAGATCAGATTTCATTGCTTTCATTTAAGTCGCCGCGAGAGGCCAACTTTATAGGACCAAACAAAAGCCTGTTTGTTTATTTTTTATCTGACCGCAACATCAAAGCCTGGCGTCAAGATCAACTAATTGTTGAACAAAGTTTGGGTCGGAACTGGCATCTGGTCGACATAAATGATAAGGCAGTAAAATTAAAGCCTGGCGGCAAGATCAACTAATTGTTGAACAAAGTATGGGTCGGAACTGGCAGCTTGTCGACATAAATGATTAGAAAACAAAGGATTTGTTCAAGCTGGGACCAAGGGCTTCTGTCGACATGTACGTTTATTTTTTTATCTCGACGTCGACATAAGCATGATAATTTTGGTAGTAATAGTAGACCAAGGGACCGGGACTTTGCTTTTTTGTCGAAATAGGCGGCTTGTCGACATAAGTGATGTCAACATAAGTGGGTAGGACTGTAGACTAATCCCTAAGGTCACAGTCATGTATTGAAAATAATACATTTGTTGGGTCTCAAAAACCGCAGTCTGATTTTATTATGGAGAATTATGAACCATTCATGTCGAAGGGTTCTATATCACTCTTGGGTGATTTGGCCAATCCTATCCCTGTTAAAATTTTAAGGGATATAGGAGCTTCTCTGAGTCTTTTATTATCAGGTACTTTGCCTTTTTCTGAGAAGTCTTGTTCTAATGAGAGTGTTCTCATTCAGGGAGTAAAGTGCGGCTTTGTTAATGTTCCTCCATTCTGTAAATTTGTCATCAGACTTAGTTTCAGGGCCTGTGACAGTTGGAATAGTATCTTCTTTACCCGTTGAGGGCATTCATTTGTTACTAGGCAACGACCTAGCTGGAGACAAGGTTGTGGTTAATCCACTTGTAACTGACAAGCCTTCTTTGGATCAGAAAGTTGATCCTATTGAAAAAGAATACCCTGATCTATACCCAGCTTGTGCAGTTATTAGAACTATGGCAAAGAAAGCTCTTGAGAATGATTTTGATAAGGAAACTATTCCTTTAGCTGACACATGTATTGATCAGACTTTTGATGAGGTCACTTCCACACCTAATTTGGATCAATCAAAAGGTATTGATCACAGTGATCCTCTTTTAACTACTCATTCTCTTGTATCTAATCAGGGTGACAAACGACAATCACTTGTCGTCGAACAGGAAAAAGATCCTGATTTATTACATAAATCTTTCTTTTTCTTTGTAGGGGGAAGTGTTACGTATATTTAATTAAATTGCTTGTGTGTTAGTTTTAAATTCTTTTTTATTTTATTTTTGTTTCATTTCATTTTATTGTAATGATAATTTTTATGGGATTTGACTATTTTCAAAAAGTCATTTCTCTGTTTTGACCTGATTTGAACGTAAAAGGTATTACATTATCAGTATTTTTAGCTCACCTTGGTTGAGACATTTTGTAAACACTAAGCGAGAATGATTGGCTATTACCAAGGTCATGTTCTGCTTGCGTGATAGCTCTAATTTGTAAAAAACTTTTTTTAATTGAATCTTATAGTAAGATTTGTTAAGTTCTTTCAAGGCTTACATGTCTGTTGGCTGTGCGCTTTTACTGCATTGTTCCATCTGGGTGACCACGTGGGCCACCATGTGATCTAAAATTGAGGGTTTAATTCTCAATCTCAGTGTTTTCTAGTTCAGTCGTATTTTAAACCTCGAGGGCTGAAGAGGTTTTTATTGTTGTTGCTAGCTTGTTCTGAAGTTCATCTGTTTTTTTGGAATTTAATAATTTATTCTCTAGAAAACTACACAAGTGCACTTTTTTATAAAATTTCTGGGACAAAAGATATTCAGTGGAAATTTATTCTGGAATTCTAAACAGAACATTATAAATTGTGTTTCAACGAGGAATTGTTGCCATCAGCACAACGACCTCATCTGACATTGTCTTCCATATTGGAACTTCATAGAGATTCGAACATGGATTCAATTAGAACTGTTTAGTGATAGGACTTATATTTCTCAATTCTAGGATTAATTTTTGGACTATTTTCACAAACTGTAAGTCCTATTTCATATTTTTATCTTGTTTTCTAGGGAATAAATTATTTTGTTTAAATTTACAAAGCTTGTTGACTTCACTCTTTTCTTTTGTTACATTTGTATGAGCCTACATGTAACAATATTTATATATTGTATATGGTATTTCATGTACTGTGGCTAAAATTTGTTTACATGTTGTAGTTGAATGATGTAAACACACACCTGAACAAAATGGCTGTCCACATATCTTCGAAATATCTGCCTGAACTAATTCTAAGTTCACTAAGTTTAGTAGATTTTAAAATGAGGAAAACATAATTTTGCCAGAGTAGGCAAGCCAGCTTCTGAAAGTGCATTGAATAAATTACAAAATGTCAGCTCATTTTTTTTTATCATTTTACCTTTGAAGTCCCAGAATGAAAGTGACCAAGCAGAGCAGTATTTTTTTATAGGTGAACATCTGAATTAAGGCCAAGCTGTACAGTCTACCACCTTAAGTAGGAGAATGGTTATTGTTCACCTGGGGAATCCAATCATTTTTCTTCTTAGAAAGATACACGAGGTATAGAGAGGATGCTTAACAATCCTTTCTCCCATTAACTATGCGCCTGATGTTAATTTGATTTGGGGATTGTGTTCAGAGAAGACAAAACAATTATTTTAGTAAATTCTGTTTCTTAAAGAATACTTACCCAATCACATTACTTAAAAATTCTTCCAGCTGTTGGAATTTTGCTCTGCTTGAAAGCTAGTGACACCTAGTGGTGGATGGGGGAGGTAATGGGTAAGAGTTATTGCCCTTTATATATTTGATACAGGCAAAAAAAAGATTAATTATCATCTTTTAGTATGGCTGGATTTGGGAGGTAACATGCTTATGTTAATGTGATCAGGTAAGTATTCTTGGAGAAAAATAACTTAGTGTAAAAATTTTCTTTCCTGTAAAAAACATGCCTTAGTTTGTAAATTTATTGATTTACCACATGATACAGAACCTAAGGATAGTGATGCAAAAGAAATAATTATTTTTTATTAGGTAATGAAATAATTACACAAAGTGAATTTTGTATATCGCTGCATTATACATGATAATTTCATTCTTGATTTGAAATGATGAAAATCTAATTTTTTTATTGCCATATACTGATGTGTGTGTGTGTGTGTGTGTGTGTGTGTGTGTGTGAGATCCATCTCTTGAATTTAATTGAAATCAAAATTATTCTTTAAATTTCAAGAAGGTGTTTGCAAATCTTGATGATGAAACTCTGATGCAATGAAATCATCTTTTCCAACCAATCCTACATTTAGATCATTCCTAACAAACCACATTCCATCAATTCAATTCATTTCAATCCATCAATTCAGTTCAATCCATCTATTCAATTCAGTCATTCAATTCCATTTATTTTGCAATGTAGTGAACTTATGCTTTGAACAAATTTCTTAATTTATTCAGTGGTCTTATTTTAGGAGGTTTTAACTTATTTGAATCTGTTCTTTTGCCAATGGTATCCACTCCTCTTTTTTCTTTTTTCTTTTTTTCAGTATGTCAGAACAATTGTTCTAACCATGGTCATTGCGACCTAAAAAGCAAGTATTGTGTATGTGCAGCATTTTGGATGGAAAATTTCTTACTCTACCTCATTGAAGGAGAGAGTAATTGTGGTAAGTGGACACAATATTAGATTTTCGTTCTTTTGAGCCTGACAAGTCAGTGGAGCTTTTTAGTAATTTTTATTTCTGTCAGAACATTGGTCAGTCCATCAAATTTTTTTTTCCATACAATAAATTCACTTGGAATCTTTGAATGAATGATCAAGAAACCTAAAATATTGTATTTCAGTTTTCACCCTTTTACATGGTTTATACAAGGCTTTGAACATGGTTGAAAATTAACGTGTGTACCTGAAAGTCCATGAATTTGTGTCACTTATCCAGTATCCTGACTCTGCTGGAAGTCAGCAGTTTCTTTTTCATCTTAAATCTGCCAGACCCATTTCAGCCAAACTTGGCACAGAACATCCTGACATAAGTGATGCATAACTGTCATCAGATATGGCCACCATTACAAAAAAATAGAAAATAATGTAAATAACTTTTGAATCGGATTTGAGAGGAAACATCATGGCATGAAGACCCTTCAAACTTATATACATGACACTGATCTACTGTCCATCAGCAGTTGCTATTTTCATATTCCTCCTGACCAAATTCAACCACACTTGGCACAGAGCAGTCTGGCGTAAAGGCCTTTCACATTTGCACAAATAAAGCCAATCTGCCATTAAATATGGTCAAAATGACTAAATACTGAGAAACTTGGTAATGACTTCTTTCCAGAAATGGCTAAGAGGAATTTTATCAGATGTTAGAGGAAGCATACAGGCATGAAGATATTTCAGATGCATGCAAATAATGCTAATTGGCCATCAAATATGGCAACTGTTACTAAAAATAGAAAAGCCATTTAATATCTTTTCAGAGACCACAAAGCAGACTGTGGTCTAATTTAGAAAAAAGCATCCTGGCATGAAGACCTTTCAAATTGTACAAATTATACTGATCCAGCTTCAAATATGTCTGCTGTTACTAAAAATAACTAAATACAATTTAATCATGCTGGACAGAAAACATCCTTGCATGAATACCTTTCAGGTTTGTATAAATGATTATGATCCACTCCACCATCAGATATGACAGCAGTTTCTAAAAATAGACTGTTGTGAAATGACTTCTACAAAACCACTGGATAGAATTTGACAAAACTTTACAGAAAGCATCTTGCCATGAAGATCTTTCAAGTTTGTACAAATGATGCTGATCAGTGGTCACATATTGCAATAGTTACTAAAATTAAAAATCTTTATACAACTTCTCAAAAATCCAGAATAAAATTTGATCAAAACTTGACAGAAAGCATCCATGCACAGAGGCAATTCACATTTGTGCAAATAATACCAATCTGCAATCGAATACGGCTGCAGTTACTAAAAAGAAAAAAGAAAAACTTGAAAATAACTGCTAACAGAATTTGACTAGATTTGACCTAATATATCCTAGCTTGAACACCTTTCAGATTTATACAAAAGCTACCATTCTGCTATCAAATACAACTACTGTTACTAAACGTAGAGAATATTTACACAACTTTATTTTTAAAAATGCTGATCAGATTGTTACCAACTTCGATATAAAGCATTGCATAGTTGCCTTTCAAATTTTGGATGAGTGATGCTGATGTGTGGTGGTCAGACATGGATGAAGAAACAGACTTGAGTAACCTTAAACAGCTGTTTTCACAGCATATTGAGTCATCAGCAGTGGAGAATTTTAAATGGAAAGCATTTACTGGCCAGATTTCTTGGGAAACAGCTACTGCATTTTGCTGTTATAGGCAGATGTCTGCCAGATGAGTGATCTCAGGCTCACATGGGCCTCTTGTTATAGGCAGGTCAGCTACCACTTGCACACTTTTCTGCAGACATTGTAGCAATATGACTGAAAAATTGTTAAAGCTATGTTAAAAAATCCAAATCACAACCACAAACACAATTGTTCTAAATTCTTTAATTCAGTGCTCAGCATTGAAATGCACAGGTGTGTTAATTTAATAACATAATCTAATGTCTTCTTCATGATTATTTCCTCATAAAAGTATTAAATAGTTATTCTGACATTAGACCAAAAGGAAATCTTTTGTTAGGTGGCGCTAAACCTATTTTGGCAATAGTTGAAACATAATTTCAAACAATTTAACACTCCTCTGTTTTAGATGAAAATAGTCCACTATGTGATGTGTAAATAAGGCTGAATTTATAATAGACATATATGTTCCTATTCTATTTCACAGTTTTCTTTAGTCTTTATTTCTGTTCTATATCAGGTTCTTTCTTGAAATCGTGACATTTTTGCCATTTGTCTTTTCAGATTGGAGTATATTGTATGTTGTGATAATAAGCTTTTTAATTGTGATAGCCTTGTCCGGAACCATTTGGGCATGCATATGCTTCTATAAGAAGAAAAGGTAAGGTTAAGTATATGCTGACCATTATACTTTTGGCTTAATCATGTGCATTTTTTATTATCCAAATTAAGTTTTACACTTGCATCTATTTGGATTACGCTTTTTTGGTACAATAAAAAGTAAAATAAAAATAGAGAAAATAAAAGGTATTTTTGACATTTTTATTATCATCTCTTTTATTCCATCCATATAAATTTGATAATATTCTTAAAAAGGTGACTTCTGCATAAGAATTGCATAAGAGTACCTTCCTTATTTGCTATTTATAGCAACTGTTTCTGACCCATTTACAAGAAAACAGATGGGGTTTCTTCAAATTTGAACTTTGCTTCACAGATTCATTGTCTTGATAAGCTTGTTTGTTAGTGGGCCAGTGTATACTATTAAAGAAAATAGTGCTACATTTTAAGCAATGCAAGATGTAGATGTTATATGATGGAAAATGTTAGAGCAGATGGTTCTTTTCAAAGTTCAAAACATGTCAGATCTCAAAAGAAAGGACAAATCAACACCGCTTTACATTCTTTAGAAAAAGAATATGAGAGTACTGTAATGCAGCACACTGAGCACATGATCATGCTCATTGTAAAATTCCAGTTCACGATCATTCAGTTACACATGTAGACTAGTTAAAGTGAGTGCTGAACACAAACAATTTTCTAATATATTTTGTGCTTGTATGCGGTTACAAGATAAGAAAATTCTTCAAGTAGAAATCCCTGTTTCAGCATAACACCCCAGTGTTTTGATTTATTCTCATTTGTGCTTCAAAGACTCCCAAAATTTTTATTTGATCCCCAGTTGGATACAAGTGTGCTTTTCATTTTTTTTTTTGATACCAGTGTGCTTTTCACTCATTCTGTCCCCCAGTTCTGACGTCAAGGGGATTTTTTACTCTCAATGTTGCACCTCTAGGTATACACTGACACCCACACTACATAAATTTCATAAAGTTAAAATGGTTCACAATAAGTGCACACCAATACTCTCAAAAGCAGTGTCCCCATCAACTGTATTTTCATACTAAAAGAGTTATCTTTTTGCAGGGAGCTCTCCACTCTGGAGGTTTATCTCTCTCCCCCTCTCTCTCTCTCTCTCTGATATATGTGTGTGTGTGTGTGTGTGTGTGTGTGTGTGTGCACCCAGTTAAATACCTGTAACATTCCATTTTTAGACTGATTTAACCACAAATTTAAGTGATAACAATATACTAGTGTAACAGGATTTGATCTGAATGGATGCCTGGATTAAGTGACAACACAAACACAATGTGATGAAAGATGGAAGCTTATGAAATGAATTAATAAAAATGTGTATATCCTCTACAACATATACAGTGTGATTCTTTCAAGCTCTAAACATACGACTCTTTCAGTTACTTCATACAAACATTCACAAATGGGGAAAAAAAATGTGATTCATATATTCAAAATTGTAGACACATGATATAGTAAAACCAAGATGTGATTCATATAATCTCATGTAATAAAGGTGAGATTTATATAATCTCATACAAATAGATGTAACTCAATTGTACTCAAATGTACTCAATTGAAACACAACGTATGTTCCATGTACTCAATTGAAATACAACATAATCAATTGAAACAAACGTGATCAATTGTAATAAACATAACAGTTGTATCAAACATATGACTCATGACTCATATAGTCATTTGTACAACACGTACGATTCATAATAACGTACGACTCATTTAAATACTTGTAAACCTTCTAAACAAGAATTTTTGACCCAGTTCACATGTCTACTGTCAAACCACACAGTTCTCCTGAATTCTTGGGTTAGCCCACACTGGTATTGGGTACACTCCCCTTCATGGATCCACCATGCGCACAAGTTTACAGATCAGCACTTCCATCCTTGTATGACCTTGATGGTCGCGCATGCTTCCATCCCCATACAGATAGACATACAGACAGACAGACCAACAGCCTGATACACCCACACACACACAGCCCTATTGCTGTAGAATGAAATGGAGAGCATAAACTCCTTGACAAGATCCCAAAAGACCAATGTGTCGATTAGAACAGAAACTTGCCTTAAATCTACAGGAGAATGAGTATTAGCAAGGGTAAAATACCCGTGCATACCGTGCTTTTTGTGTCTCTTGCTGTAAGCAATCCACAACGAGATACATGCTAGTTCAGTCACTTAACTAGAAAAACAATTATCCACTCTAGATAACGTTGTATGCATGTACGAAAATGATCAAATCTTTCTAAGGCAAAACCAAGTTATTTCTTGCCTTATTCTGTGACAACTAGGCTTGCATGGCAATGGGTTCTATGAAAATTATTTTTGGCAGATTTTAGCAGCTGCCACCCTCCCATGAGGCACAGTGGGATTCAACCATATGTGCTTCTGAAGTAGGTATTATGCAAGTTTTCACTAGGATGAGTAATGTGTGCTTAAGATATTTGTGAAAGATTCCATATAATGATTTAAAATATTGTATCAGTTGGTATGTCCATCATCCTTGGCAAAACTCAAACTTAAGAGCATTGAACCCACTAATTGAGAGTGGCATCCTTAAGATAAATTGGGGAGAAGAGGTGGTACTGCACTAATTATTGTTACGTATATGCAATTAAATTGTTTGTGTGTTAGTTTTAAAATTTCTTTTTTATTTTAATTTTGTTTAATTACATTTTATTGTAATGATTATTTTCACGGGATTCAATATTTTTCTAGTAAATTCAATTTGTTTAGAACGTAGAAATATTTCTTCAGCACTATTTTTAGCTCACTTTGGTTCATAGATTTTTTAAACACTACGCTAAAACGATTGGCTATTGCCAAAGTCATTTCGGCCTACATGTTAGTCTGAATAAACAGTGTTTTATTTTTAAATTTATTTCAGTGTGAGAATTTGATTCTTAAATAGGACTATTCTTGCATATGTGATAAATGGCATTTTTTTTATTGTGATGTTCAAATTAGAAATCATCGAGCCTGTCACATGAGACACCATGTGATCTAAAATCGCTGCTTTAAACAGATGCTCTCTAATAGATTTAGTGAGTTGTATTTTAAACCTTGAGGGCTCAAGAGGTTTTTATTGTTGATGCCAGTTTGTTTTTGAAGTTAATCTGTTTTTGGGAATTTAATAATTTATTCTCTAGAAAACTAAACAAGTGTACTTTTTTTTATAAAATTTCTGGGAGAAAGAAATTCAGTGGAAATTTATTCTGGAGTTTAATGGAAACATTATAAACTGATTCAATTGAGGATGTGTTACCATCAGGACAGACATCATCTGACGTCATTGCCTTCATATTGGAATTTCATCAAGATTCGAACCGGGATTCTATCTTAGGATTAAATTTTGGATTATATTCACAAACCGTTAAGTCCTATTTCCAAATTTTTACATTATTTTCTAGGAAATAAATTATTTTGTTAAAATTTACAAAGCTTGTTGACTTCACTCTTTTCTCTTGTTATTTTTGTACGAGTCTACATGTAACATTATATACAGGACACATGTACACGGCTCTTGTATATTTCCTGAAAGGTGCACTGATTATGTACAGACACACATGCCTGGCTCATATTATTTCCTGAAAGGTGAACCTTAACAAGAGTGTGTACCCTGTCAGTAACCATTGATGGAGGAGCACATTGCTGTCATGGGTTGATTTCCAGAGTGTGCGATGAATGTAATTTGATGTTAACTGCTTGCGGAAACTGTATGAGGACATACCAGCCAAGAAAATCTTTGACTCTGTAAGGGAATGTTTAAAATGTTTTAGCAATTTTACATTTGTTTTATATACATTTTACATAATTGAAACATATTTTTATGTTTTATAGTTTGTTAAGTTGCACATTTATCTGGAATGGTTTATACTCCTGGAGATTTTGTGCAATTTATTGTTGCATTTTTCAAACATCTACCTTTAGTTGGCACCGTATAGCCACTCTTGTGCTAATGAACTGGAAAGTTTAAATGTACATTTCAAAATATTCACCTCAGGCCATATACATACAACCTCAGCATGTTTCTGTGACTCAGATCTATTTGACATCACAGGGCAGCCCAGCATTGCAAATCACCCTTGTTCCACCTTTTTCAGGTGTGAAAGTTTTTCTGAATAGTTCTCTGATTGCATGCATTTATTCAGCATGAAAGGAGATGTTTCATTGGTGGATGTAACAATATCATTGGTGGATATAACAATATCATTGATGGATGTAACAATATCATTGGTAGATGTAACAGTACATGCATGTCCTCATTGTCTCATTGCCATAAAAATGGAATATCATGAACTTTTGATTTCATTATCAGCGAAAAAATGAGGCATCTTCACAAGCCAAGGTTCCAGTGTGATAACCCTATCTACACCTCAGTGTATCGAGCAGATATTTCTGTGCTTCAGGTCTGTGAATTTCATTGGATGCGGCAGCAAGCCACGCATACAATCAAAATTAAGTTCAAATTTGAAAACTGTTCCTACATGATTGAGACAAGGAAAGCACACAACTTGAATGGACTGATAAATAAGCAGTTTTCCAGTGCCTGTCCCTGTTCACACAAATACCTTTCACTCAAATACACCTGTAATGGCTTCCCTCTGGTACATAGTCATACTTTCGATGTTAAACTTCCAAAGTTTACTTTTTAGGTTAGTTGCCCCCACCATTTTTGGCCAATATTCAATGCACCATGCTATTGGTTAGTTGGCATTACATACTAATGGAGGTAACTAATGAAATCTAATTGATGTCGCTAGAACAAAGCACCAATATATCTATTTGATCCGCCAAGGTGTAAATAGGGTTATAGTATTGGAATCTTGGCACCAAAGATGAAAAATGATGATGCAGTGTGTTGAGTAATCAGAATTTTTTGTGAGAGAGAAAGACATGCAAGACTCCACTCATGACATTTGAAAACATGTAAATCTGTTCTCAAATTTTCACAATAAATGCATTTTTTTTCCCCCAAACAGTACAATCAATACTAAATATTAGATGCAGAAATTTCTTACGTAGCCACTATTTCAACAGAATGTGATCAAATTAGTAAAGCATGGTTTTCTTCATATGCATGTCTTGGTAAAACATGGTGCTCTTTACCAGCACAACTACCTAAAACAGAAATATTGATATGAATTACTAATGCCCTCTTTGTGAAACTGTTATTATAATATATATATATATATATATATATATATATATATATATATATATATATATATATATATATTATATTGTAAATTATAAACTATAGGACTAACTCACAACACAGAAAGAGAGGAGAGAGAGTGGTCACTGATAAATGTGTTGAAGGAAAGAGATTTATGGAAGGAGGAGGGGTGCTGAACAAATGGGTGCATGCAGTTTGAATAGAGTATATAGAAACCTTGATCTTATAATCAGCTATAGGTCCACAGAAAATATAATTTACCAAATCAGCTCTCAAAAAATCCAATAGCCTGATGCCTGGGGCCCCTCTAATTTTAGATCGACCCTTCCAGTATTCTAAGTCAGGTGCCCATTGGGCTTGTCAAATTTTTTTTTACATGCCTGTGGAAACTATGATCACACCGATGAAATGTGTAAATGTATTTTCAACATGCTGACATACTTGCCACAGCACGGCACAATCTAAATCAGATCAACACTGTCCTATGTAAAATTGAGATCTGATTTTAATCAAATTGAAGCATGGCGTGTCATGCTAAAAATACCATGTTGTACTCCCAAAACCCCTAACATGGTTGTGTTTCAATTTCATTAATGTAAAAAAACAGAAACAAAAAAACAAAACCAACCACTTCAGTACATGCCTGTTACTTGTAGCATGTATAAAATGGTAAACAGTCATGATTGGAGCTGATGTAAAACTATCCCTTGGAGTAGTTTAAATAGCAGCAATTAAAGACAAAGAGGTCATTTATAATACTTCCATTTCACATGTTACTTAACTGGCTGACAATAGCTAGTGAAATGTGTTTGAAGGCTGCAGTAGGTGAGCCCATTGTGCTAATTTGCATAGGTAGGATCTGGAAGTGGAACAACCCATTATAGGTATATGAAAGAGTTGCTAGATGTGTGTACAAGAACAAAAGTTATTACATATTACCTTGAATGAAGATGTTTAAGCTTATGTATTATATTTCTGACAAGTCTGTGAACAGCAGCAATGTTTCTTTGAAGATTTTACTGCTTACTGCATATATAGAACACAAAGCATGATCATTTCATTTGTCGGATTAGTGTTCAAGTGTAATTCATTTTTTAAGCCGATTTAGGAAGCAATTAGTTATCAGCAAAGCCCAACAATAATAAATTTCAGAACTCTTGGTTGACGGAGTTTTACTTTGTGAAGCACGCCAGCAAAACAAAAGAAAAAAAAAAGATGGGGGGGGGCTATTAATTATTTGTACATACTGCAAACAACACATCAGCATACTTCAGCTCGTTATTGACCAATGATTCACTCAGAGAATCCAGCAGAGAAGTTTGAACACCAGGACCATCCAGTCCCTAGTGAGTGTAGTGATGAACACTAATGACACTTGCATAACCTTTCAAACCCCTTTGAACTCTATTGAATTTATATTCAAACTGTAGCTATTGCAATGTTATTTGACAATATTAAAAAGGGGGAACTTTTGGGCATGTGGAAATTGGAGTCTGGACTTGTGGAATTTCAGTTCGGGCTTGTGAGTTTATTTAAGTCATCCAGCCCAGGGCATGGGTCTAAAAAAGAAATTTCTTCAAGCACTGCAGATCCTCTCATTCCTTTGAGCGAGGCACAGAGAGGAAGACATGTATCCTGAATAACCAAATACTGACAACTACAGCAGCAAATTCAAAACAAGGTTGATCTGGCAGCCTAGCCTCCTCCCCAGAAATTGCTGACAATTTCAGATCCACCAGGGGTCAACCAGACACTGTACATAGAGAAACAGAGTCTTTACAATTTTCCCAAATTTCTATTTGTTTCAGCAATAAATATAATTTATGTACAATTATCAATCAGTTACTTAACTCCCGCTGTTGATTGCTGTGCAGCATTTGGGGCTGTTAAATACAGTGCTCCATATGAGATAGATTTATGTATTAAAAATTACATCTTTTCCTAATGGATTCTGAAAGGTTCAGTTACTAATTGTCCAACTGTCAAACTTCCACTGTTAATTAAATGCTGGGCAACAGTTGGGGGACATTAAATAGTACACTCCATGACAAACTGGTAAATGTAATAAAATCACACTAAAATTTGGTTTGGTTTTGATGGGGTTTAATGCCCTTTTTCAGTATATTATAGGCTGTTCATGATTGCCAGTATACTTGATGATGTGTAAAGGCAGGTACCATGGACCACTTGGTCACCTGGAGCCCCTAAATGACATCTAAATACACGTGTATTGGACGTACAAGACTTTTGAAATGGTTCTGTGTTTTGTCCAGATTTGTAAGCGACATAAAGACAATTGATTCTTTATTTAGTATCAGAATATTACTGTTGTCCAAAAGGTCCGCACATCTTTTGTGTAGAAAATGATTAAAAAAATAAAAATTGTGGCATTTCTTGGAAGATTTTGATATGCAAGTTAGTGCTAAACATAAGCAAAGACAAAACATTTTAATGAAAACCAAGATTGGTGTCACAGATAGTCAGCCATACTTAATGGAAATATATACATCATTTAAACAATGTTGCAAAATGAAAAGCTAATTATTTTGGTACTGTCCTTGACTGTTTTGCATATTGTGCATAGTTTCCCCTCTTTAATGTCACCAGCATGTGTATCAAGCTTTTACTAACTAAAAGTCACTTGGCTGTTTAGATATAGGTCAGATTTTGGTGGTAATGAAATAGCCATGTCTCCTGATCAGGTGAATGACTGTGCATCAGGTCTAAATAGTTCATATGAAATGTCATACAAAATTAAGATTCCCAGCTGTGGTATGTAGCATTCAGGCCTACCTTTAAAATCAAATACATAATCATGTCACATACAAACAGCATAAATTTAATCATAGCCAAAAAGTATAAAAATGTAACAACTGTTTTGTATGAATAAGAACAAGAGAATAAGAGTTTTGGAAAGTGGATTGGACAAAGAATGAAAGAAAGAGAGGAAGAAGAGTTTGTTAAGGAATGAAGCATAGAATGTTTGCATATTTCAGTATATAAATGTTGATTTTGCAATAAATTATTTCTTAAAATATCCTCAAAGAAATATCATAGCTACAGGTTGAAGAATCTAAATTATATAGAAGTTGCATATAGGAGACCATTTATAGTGAAATTCATCCATAGAAATATCCATAACATTTGGTAACCCACCACAAACAATGTGATTTAGTATGTATTATCATGCTGATGTTGTTCCTTCATTTACTTTTTGCAGGTGCCGATGTAGATTCAGGTCTAAGAAAAGACATCGGTATTCACTGCTTCATGACACAGATGATGATAAGCAGGATCTAGAACTTTTAGCCAAGGGTAAGTTACCAAGCTACATGAAAGTCATTCAAAGTTTTAGGGTTTAGGACAGTAACCATAATTACCTGTACCTTAGTATTTACAGTGGTCCCTCACTATATCACTGTTCAAGGAAGCAACAAAAAAAAAGAACCACAATATAAGTGAGGTCACCCTATACTGGAGTAGATTATATGGAGAAATACAATGAGATCCATGAATATACTCATGTTATTTCAGGACCTTGTTTATGGGACTGTGTTATATCAGAGACCATGTGATATCAAGAACTGTGTTGTATTCTGGACCATGTTATATTATGGACTGTGTTATTTAAGGGACCATGCTATATCAAGAACTGTGTTACATCATGGGCCATGTTATATGTTATATCATGGACTGTGTTATGTCATGAACTGTGTTGTATCATGGACTGTGTTATGTCATGGACCATATTACATCAGGTACTGTGTTATACTGAGGTACTTTATAGAGAGGGACCATTGTATACAGATAACTTGAAGCAGCATAGGCTTAGATCTGCTGTTGAATAATAGCTTGTTTAGTGCATATGCACCTGCAAATTGTATCCAAGACTTTTCAAGTAGCATTGTCATTTATAGGTCATGAGTCATTATTACATCTATTCATTTATCCATTGTGTCTTTGACACTGTTGCACAAAACTTAAAATTTTACGGGATATATGAAATTGCTTTCATTTAGCAGGCTGGTTGAAGCATTATGCTGACATCTTGTAGCATTTCGTATTTGTAGTATTTTGGACACTGGGGGATTTTCTTTTACATTTGCTTGATAATTATGCACTGTCTTAATCTAGGTATATTATGTTGTCATTGTCAGACATTGTCATTGTTAATTATTGTCATTGTCAGGCATTGTGATTGTTAGTCATTGTCATTGTCAGGCATTGTCATTGTTAGTCATTGTCATTGTCAGGCATTGTCATTGTTGGTCATTATCATTGTCAGGCATTGTCCATCTGTATGTTAACTGTTGCCAAATAACTTTGTAATGGTTGGAGTGATTTTCATGAAATTTTCTCAAAATGGTGAGACATGCACCTTACTCACCTGCCTAACAGTCAATGTCATGCACAGATTGTGTCAGAATATAAAGTAATTTTACTGTTGATTAATCAGAAAGTGCCTTATATTAGATTGCTTTAGAATGTAGAAACTTAATGTCTGACCGATCAGAACGTGTTTTTTGCTGTCACAGGCTGTATTACAGTAGAACTTAAGTTACTTGAAGCATTGTGGGGCCAGATTTTGGTAGAAGCCTTTGATTGCTTCAGTATTTTCCAAAGTTGCAGATGAGATAAAATATTTACACTGGGACTGACTGAGTTATTTGAGTAATATTGAGTTATGGAGTAATTGATGTGCAAGTTATCAAAGATTTATTGTATTTTATATTAGTCGAAAAAGTGACAATGTGATATTGTTATGGACTAAACATTATGTTATTTCTCTTTCAGGGAAAATGCAAAACACCAGTGTGATGATTTCTGAATCTGATTTCTCGAGTGAAGAGGAAACCATATTTGTGAATCATAATAAGAAGACCAATGGACATATCCCAAAACACATGAATGGAATTTCAAAACTGAATATGAAGACAAAATTAAAAACATGATGGAATTCAGGGCATACACTCATTTTGTACTTTTGTTGATTTGTTGTTATAATGTGAATTAAGTACTAACTATATAGCGTTATTTTTACAGAGAAAAAAATGAAACAGTTTATATGTTTCTTGAGCAAATGGAATAATTTTGTTTTGACTTCCTACGTCATAGTAGCCAAACTATGCTTGACAATATAAAAAGAATTCTTAATTGAAAAATGGTGCAGAATATGCATTAAACTAAAGCACCATGATTATTAAGACATATTGGAAATTCAGTCCATATTCAAAATAAAATGGATTTATCATCAAATGCTGTGGTCCCAGGCCATGAAGTGTCTCAGTATAAACCTGTCTCAATACAAAATGTCCCTGATATTACATGGTTCCTGGTATACCACTGATATGGCCATAGGCTTCATTATTTACTTGAATTTCTTTTCTGAAATGGCGGCCTAATTTATTTCACTGCCTCTTAGTCTTTTGCTTTGTATATTACATCATAATGTGGATTAGAATACCCCCATTTCACTGCAGTAGCTCAGTGGGTAGAGATCAAATTTGTAATCCAGTGATCATGGGTTCAATACACAGTCCAGCAAGCCTGGGTCGGCTGCCTCATTGTGTCCTTGGGAAAGGCACTTTGCTCCATTTTGTCTGCATAATATAGCTAATAGTGTGTTCAAAGTGCCATTAAAACTTACAAAAAAAACATGCCCCATTATGTGATTTTGCATACATTATACCCCATCATAATGTGGTCTATGCATACAAACTAATCCATCATAATGTGGTTTCACATGCTGCATACCCCATCATAATGTGGTTTTTGCATACAGCATAACCCACCATAATGTTGTTTTTTAATACAGCATAACCCATCCTAATGTGGTTTCGCATACAGCACAACCAATTCATAATGTGGTTTCAGTTGCAACATACCCCATCATAATGTGATCTTTGCATACAAAATGATCCATTATAATGTGGTTTCACTTGCAACATACCCCATCATAATGTGGTTTTTGCATGATAAATAAATCATTATAATGAGGTTTCACATACAAGGTACCTCATTATAATGTGTTCTTTGCATACAAAATAAACTATTATTATGTGGTTTTACATGCAGCAAACCCCATCATAATGGGTTTTTTTTGCATACAAAATAATTCATTATAATGTGGTGTGTCATACAATATACCACATCTTAATGTGGTTTTTGCATGGAGTATATCCCTATCATAATGTGGCTTAATATACAACATAAAAATCATAATGTGGTTTCACATGCAACATACCCCATCATAATGTGGCTTAATATACAACATACCCCATCATAATGTGGCTTAATATACAACATACCCCATCATAATGTGGCTTAATATACAACATACCCTATCATAATGTGGCTTAATATACAACATACCCCATCATAATGTGGCTTAATATACAACATACCCCATCATAATGTGGCTTAATATACATATACAACATACCCAATTATAATGTGGCTTCAGATAAAATTTAGCCCATCATAATGTGGTTTTTGCATGCAACATACCCCATCATAATGAGGCTTTTTACATTCAGTAGACCCTTTATTACAAACCCTTGCTTAAAATACATAATATGGCATTGTCATTAACATGATGCACTTTTCTGCCTCTGCTTTAACTGTGTTATAGTCAGGGACCATGTAGAATTCAGCTTAAAATTAAAGACAAAATACAATAGTACTATGATACATGGACACAAATGTGATGATTTTGGTGACAGGAATAAATTTTAAAAAGTCAGTTAAAGGTTGATGAGTTTAATAAAACTGAAAACATTTTCTGCAAGCCAATTTTAGAGTGATTTTAAGAGATTTTACTTGTGTAATTTTAACAGGATAACTTTCAGTCCAGTAGCATTCAAAATAAATGCAATAGGTACTGTGAGCGCATAATTTTCAGCATGGGTTTTCAGGTTTTGTGGTTGCTGATAAAAAGGTTTTACGCAGGAAGTCATTCAGGTGATCTGAAGTATTGAAGAGATTAATGTTTAAATTAACATGGTTTACTGTATTATAATAACTGTAAATATTTAGGTTCCATTTCTTCAGTTCATAAGGGGTTTATATTCTGTTCATATTTGATGGTGAAAAAGAACATTAAGCACAAAAAGTTTAGTTGTATTGGTATTGTAATTTTGTTTTCTGAGTGGGACATTATATTTATTTTGATTGTAATTTTTTCACCCATTTCCTTGACATGACTTGTATTTTGTTTTAACTTTGCAGTCATACCAGTGGCATGGCATTCAGCATTTAACTTCTTCCCTAATAATGTGTGTGCACACACACACATTATAAGGTGCCTCTTTGTAAGATTGTTACTTTTATAAGACAGTCATGGATCCCATTTGATTATTTAACAGAAATATTATGTATCACATACTTCAGTGGAAGACTACTTCATCTGTAAGACAGTCCTCTTGAATGGCCACCATGAACAGCATTGCAGTAAGGGATGACTGTTAAAGAGTGTTGTAGAGAGGGAGGACTGTTACAGAAAACTGTAGTAAGGGAGGACTGTGTTAAAGAGCATTGTAGTTTGGGATGACTGTTAAAGAGTATTGTAGAGAGGGAGGACTGTGTTAAAGAGAACTGTAGTGAGGGTGGACTGTGTTGAAGAGTTTTTTAGTGATGGAAAACTGTTAAGGAGCATTATAATAAGGGAGGACTGTGTTGAAGAGCATTGTAGTGATGGAAGACTGTTAAGGAGCATTATAATAAGGGAGGACTGTGTTGAAGAGCATTGTAGTGATGGAAGACTGTTAAGGAGCATTATAATAAGGGAGGAATGTGTTGAAGAACATTTTAGTGATGAATGACTGTGTTGAAGAGCATTGTAATGAGGGATGACTGTTGAAGAACATTGTTGAGAGGTAGGAAATAAAGAGCAATACAATTTCTGATTGCATGCCATTGAAGTTGCTTCAGTTTTTGTGAATTGTTTTGCAGGTAATTTTTATATTTTATCAAGTTTATTTATAAAATGTTTATATTATGCTGTTAACATATTAAATGTTAATGCATATGTTCAAATGTTAAATTCTATATTCAAATGTTGATGCATTTTGTAATTCCAAATTTAATAGGAATCATTTTCCTTTCAGCCATTGTAGGTATTTAATGTGAAGTCATTAATTGACATCATTGTTGGTGAGATTACATCCAATCATGATTTAAATTAATATACCCAAATTTTCAGACATGTAACACACATAATAATGCCTCATGACATAATGTTATGCAAGGGAAACTGTAATGACTGCAGCATTCAGATGTATTTCAAGGTCATTTCGCTTCAGTATTCTGTGGTCTGGTCAACAAGACCAATACTTTTTGTAATGCGTTAAATACAACTTTCAATTTATACTAATTTCAAACAAAATTTGTTTATTGTTTATTTATGTGATATTATAAATTTTATAAAATTTGATCAGGCTTAGTACTTTTCTTGCTCACAGACGGAAGTCGACTCTTTTCTAAAAGTTTTATCAACTAAAGACTTGTGTAAGATACATTAAACTTGAAGACTCTATGTTATGCAAGAAGAGCTGATACCAGCATTTTTTTTTGTGCGTGTCGAAAACCATTATTCGAATATGGAAATATGTTTTATAAACCTTAAATATGAGTATATTCCAATTTAATAACTGCTATATGGAATCATATCTGAAATTAATAGGTCCATTATGTGAAGCGATTTGGGTATATAAAGATTTTACAAGGATTCTGATGCAAAAATAGATGTAATTTAAATCAGCAATTTCCAGTTTCCTTATAAGTTATTGAAACAGAAAACACATCATAACACATGCAGTGCAACCAGAACACCTGTTGCCATCCAGCATGGATGTGATCTGTCATTATTTTTAGCTGTCCTGGTCTTAGATCAGAAGAGCTTGTGTCTAATATACATCTGTCCTAATCTGCTTGGAGGATTGCCATGAAACAAACACATTCATCCCATGGTCCAGTTGGTCTTGAATGAAATTGTTTCATGCTTGGACATCCAAGATGGCTACCACAGTGGCCATCTTGAAAATCTTATCACTTCTCCTGAATAGATGGTCACATCAACATGGTGTTTTCACTAAAATATTTCTTATGATGTCTGGTTTGTCTTATAGGCTGTGCCATTAAAACATACCTGGGACCCAGGGAAGGCACTTTTAATATGGGATACTCACCCATATATGCAATTTAGAATTTTCATATCATTTTAATATGAAGTCTTTGAAATCAAAGTACCCTGGCATATATTTTTTAAAAACTGTCTTCCCTGGGTACCATGTATGTTTAAATGGAACAGACCTAAACAAAAATGGTGCTGATCTGATGTTTATAAGTGCTGCAACAATGGCCATCTTGAAAATACTGCTCCTTCAGAAAATGAAGTCATGCTGATATTTAATCTATTATGGACTCTAAATGCTTAAATAGCATTCTTAATGGACTGTTATACATACATGCATTCATGGAGCCAGCCTAATGGATTTGTCAGCATGTAGGTTATATACTTATTGATTATTATAAACATTGTAAAAGTATGAGGTTATCATCAGATAAATGGCCTCTATTAAGAGGTTATGGAACTCTAGATTGTAAAAAATCGGCATTGAGAAGCTAGTCTCTCAAGCCAGATGGTATCCAAGCAGTGCTCATTCAAGAAAGGTGTTACTGTATTATGCTTAATTTAAGGGACATTTTGTTCAATATTTGCTCATTATTGTGTCATTGATTCCATTTGTCTGATCTCATGTATATATGTCATATTTGAGTTGGTAAATATTTTTTTGTACATACAGGACCAGAAAACATTTAGCCATCTTAAATGCAGTATGCAGTGCTACACATTTGATAATTTTCCTTTAAGTATAAATTTTCTTACCCACTTTGAAATCAGTTAGCATATCTTGGATCTGAATGACTAAGGCAGTAAGTGACAGGTGATAAAAAGTGCAAGGTTTCTTATGTGCAGGTGCAGCAGGTGCCTGTTTACTTGCAAATGATATCAGATTGATTTTTTTCCATATTATGGAAATATTACCAACATATTGGAAGTAGTTTGTTGTATTGCTGATTTATTAATGAATTGGGAATAATCATTAGAAATTTGTCTAACGTCCAGGTCAAATCTAAATATGTAAATCAACTGGTTTTAATTCTTTTTTAGAATGAAGAAGTATAATTAGTAATTAATATTCAGTTTTGAATGCCATTACAAGATTTATCAGCAAATTGGTTTGTATCAAATTGTATCCTTTTCTTGTAATTCAGTGTATTTGTCCTCATTTGAAGATACCAAAATTTGCATGTATCTCTGTTATTTGCATATTCTTGCATGTCTTACTTCACTCTTGTATAGATACTGTGCATTTTTGCAGCATTATTTGCTTCCATTTAGTAGTATTCTATGTTAGGAAATTAATAGGTATATACATAGTGATATAGTATCCCCTCATTATAATGCGCTTAAATTATATCATGATTTCTGACATAATGTGTTGCAGCTATGGACCCAGTGACCAAAACATAATCATTGTATTTGAGGCAGTTTATCAAATGTATGATTGATAATGGTGGAAAGAAAGCTGCATGAAACGTAATATCATATCTTTGATTTCCTTTTTCTTGAGCATTAATATTGGAACAAGTTTGATAATTCCTGCTGTAGTCTAGTTTGGGTTGTATGTGGTTTTTATGGTACCTCTGTTCTGTTTCTGATGCTGTTCTCACCATACCACTGTTCTGTTTCTAATGCTGTTCTCTGTATACCACTGTGCTGTTTCTAATGCTGTTCTCTGTATACCACTGTGCTGTTTCTAATGCTGATTTCTCTGTGTACCACAGTTTGGTTTATAACTTGATCAGCATTTATGAATCCCATCTAACGTGTTTTAAAGAGGGAAAACTGAATTTTGAGGATTGCATGTTAAACTGGTGCTTTGTGAAAACATTTTACTTTTGAAAGTATTTAGATGTTTAAGCTTACTTGTTTATTGGTTAATTGGTATTAACACAGCGAATATATTGAGAAAATGATATTCCATTTTTTTAACCTATTATTAATTCATCATCATAATAAAGAAAGAAATCTAAGCTTTCAAAAAATGTATGGAATTATGCTTCATAACTTTGAAAACATTATTTCAGTTACAGCAACACTTCTGAAATTTACCATATTTGTTTGTGAACGCTGTTTAAAGGCTTAGAGAGATTGAATGCCAATGGCGTATTTTTCTATTTGCAGTAATGAAGAATAGGATGAAATATGCATATGTCAAACACTGTCGTATATTTTCCCTATTTATCATAATGCTTTCACATTGCAAGCAAGCATAATTACATTGACTAGAATCTGATCTCTGCCATGTGTATTTAAACTGAGATTTTGTTTTTGTTTCTTTCTTTTCATTTTTGATTTGATTTTCATACCTATATCTATATGACATTAAGATAAGGTGTTTTGCTGATTGTAGAACATGTATTTAAATTTCTATATTACCTGTTAGAAATAGACACAAAAATGTACATCTCTGTTTACAT
The DNA here is from genome assembly GCA_016617855.1 of Megalonaias nervosa. NCBI lineage: Eukaryota > Metazoa > Mollusca > Bivalvia > Unionida > Unionidae > Megalonaias > Megalonaias nervosa. The sequence continues at coordinate 38,238 of JAECUM010006273.1, forward strand.
CTTTACATCAGTACTGTTAAATATAGTTTCTTTTGTGACATTGAAGACTTGTATGGAAATTAGTGACCCCTGTCAAGGATATTGTTTTCATACAGAGCATAGATTTGAATACAGGATTTGAAATTTGATAGATGGTAATTTTTGACAAATTCTGGACGTATAAATAAATAGCTATAGCATGAAACAAAATATTTTTATTGATTCTGTAATACAGTTCATTAGAACATATGACTTGCTATGTAACATACAGCTGGCTATATAACATACGACTTGCTATATAACATACAATTGGCTATATAACATACAACTGGGTATATAATCACAAAATTTTATTTATATATAATTTTATAGGTAACAGAGGAACATTTGTTAACAAATATTTTTAATGTTCAGATTTTAAGGTTGTATTTCTTAGTGAAAAAACGAAATAGATTAAATTATGATTGATTATGCTTCCCATATGATATCCTTTCAGAAAATGTCTTGGTTAATCTCAGCAGAAAGAGGAAAGTTATGAAACTTAGAAGACAGAAATTCAGTGATCCTTCAATTAGCCACCATTACTTTAAGTTAGGTTTATTAGTATGTACTTCTCATTAGTACTAATTAATATGTATTTCTTGTTTGTACTGATTTGTATGTACTTCTCATTAGTACTGATTAGTATATACTTCCCATTTGTACTAATTAGTACATACTTCTCATTTCATTTTCTTTTGGAAAACATTCCTATGTCATAATGCTGTTACTTAAAAATCCATTTACAAGTGTTAGATTTTGATTTTATTACATTCCTTGTATAATATGTTACATGTATTGATACTCAGAATTCCATTATAATCAATTTGTAGATATTGGTTATGTTCCTGTGTCATCTGCATGGAGTGGCTGAAAATGATAATTATTGTTATTATTAATATTACTAAAAAATTTAATAAATGCGTACTAAAACTTGGTAAATAAACAGTACATATCAAAATTGCACTCTGGAATTTTTTTTCTGACATGTCAGCCATCCTGACAAACTATTTATGCTTGACAGAGATATTTATGTCTCCGTAAGAATAGTGTTTGGTGCTGCAACTGTTTTACCCACATAATGTACTTTAGCAAACAACGTTCAATTGTTTTGATGTAAATTTGGAAAAAATCTAATGTACTGTACTTTCAGGGAAGTTCTGTTTTCATCCATCTTTGTGAAGAAATGTTGATGCATAGGCACTTCCATTTCGATGCTCATCAATCTGTTTTCCACCATTCCTCTCCATTTCTTTAAAGCCATTTGAGATTAATAGATGAAACATAGCATACTTGTACATCATCACTAGAATGTGTGTCCATACCACATTTAGAGGGGGGGGGGGGCCTTTTCACAAGGTCAAGGTACCAGTTCAGTATTTTACTTTTCCATCCAAATTTCTTTTCTGTTCAACAGCTTTAAAGCTATTTGAGATGAAATCATGAAACTTTAGATACATGTACATTATGGCTAGAAGGTGTGTTGCATATTAGACATGTGATTGCTACCTTCAAGGGCAAGATAACCGATTGATATTTTGTTTCCATCATGCTTACCCTTCCATTTATAACTTTAGAGCCATTTGAGATTAAGATTGAAACTTGGTGTCAATTTACAGCATCACAGGAATATGTTGCATACCATACAAGGTGAAGGTCATGGCTCAATATTTTTCATTTTCTTCACCCTTTCTTTTCAGCTCTGTAGCCTTAGTGCTGTTTGAGATTAATGGATGCAACTTGGTATTTATATTAAGAGATGTGTTATAAACCACATTGGTGGATGGGGGACCTAGCTTCAAGGTCAGGGTCACAAGGCTATATTTAGTTTCAGTTAGAGTTGTCTTTATGCTTTCTAACTTACCTGCTGTTGAATATAAATGGATGGAAATCGTACTCTTATAGGTTGGCACTTGAAGATGTGTCTCATTGCACGTTTGAGGACTCGAAGTCAAGGTCAATGGTTTGTATTTTAAAGTTTATATCATAAAAATTGTTTGAGGTATAGGGATGAATCATGTATTTCTCACTTTCATGGCATCACATGTATCAGTCACTTCCACTCCAATACTCTTTAAAAATATTTGAAGTCTGCCTTGTAATTTTACGACTCTGTCTTAAAGGTCAGGGTTTGATTTCATGACTGTGAACTTTTATAACCTCACTATGGTAGCCAGGGGACAAAAGAGTCCATGTTTTTTTGTTATATTTGTCCCTGATACTTCATTGGAGCACTGCTGTTGCATGTTGAGAGGGTGTGATGGGGTAATATAATATTTTGGATAAGGATGTGCCACCTAAGGTCCTGAAAATTTGTCCCAGTGATGTACTGTCATTGTAATTGTATGTACCTATTTAGGGCTAACTATTTAATAAGGGGGCAGGGCTGCAATTGTTTTTTAGGCAGGATATTTATTTCTATTGCCCCTCAAGAATATGTATTTATTTATTCAACTGCTATAATGGATATTAACATTTTTCTTTTGCTTATGTATAATTATGTATACTGACGTACTACCAGGCTTCAGAAATGGAGCTAACAGAAAGCTCATTCCCGTATACCATCACATAAAAATTATGCCACACCCCTCCATCAAACTGAGTTTGGGGCCCAGCCTAGTGATATTATAATGGCCAATTGTGCTTACTGTTGTACTGTCTTGTGCAAAACACAGGTGACTGTTTAGAGTCAAATCATGACATATTTAACTGATGCACCTGAGATGATCAATGAAGAGACCTATTCATGCAATAGAAGAAATCAATATCCCTTGATGTATTTCCAGGCTTGAATTTTAAAAGGACCCACATGGCTGGCACATATGATGGTCATATTTATATAAATCATGGCAGGTTTTTAACATCCTCAATTTCATTTGCCAAATAATAAAACTTTTACTTAGATGTTGTGATTTTTGTTATGTAAATGCCTTTGGAAAAGAAAGAAAAGGTTTTATGTATATGTCATAGGAAAAAGAATTAGGATGTTACATAAATGCCATATAAATTTCAAATCATAATAAGAATCTTTGAAATCTGATATTGAAATGGATGAAGAATATGACATCCCAAAAAAGAAATGAAGCAAAAGACAAAGATGTACTGAAAGAACAATTGGCAAGTGTTGAAATCATTAAGGCTCAAGTACATTTAACAAGGTTAGAAAGAAATTGTTAAGAATGTTTATTATTTTAAAATCCATTCGAACTTTATTTAAAAAATGCCATTGGGTAAACACTAAAGGGTATAGCAATAGCTGATATTGCCACTGCAATATTATGACAATACCAAATATTGCTCTGACTATAGCTAACATGGGTAAAGTTTTAGTAGTTGATGGTGGAAGTCAGGAGCCAAAGGTGATATCTGGACATGGATAAGGTTCTGAACCTATTATTTAAGTTCAAGTTTTGAGTTTAAATGATAGGTATTGACTGTTTCTTTAGAACTAGACTCTGTTATTGTATGACTGGTTTTCTCTGATATTTCTCGAGGGTGAACAAAAGCAATACTGTATATGTCTTTATCTAATCTCCATTATTTAGATTTTCTAAATGTAATGGGAGATTTAACTTTTATTTTGCAAATATATTGATATTTTTACTTTTTCCATGTTTACATGTATTTATTCTCTCTCTCTCTCTCTCTCTCTCTCTCTCTCTCTCTCTCTCTCTCTCATCTTTTCTTATAATTTCACTCCATGAAATGCCATTTTAATTTGTTGATATTTATGATATTTAAACTCTTTACATTTCTGGAATTTTATATATAGTTCTGCAATTTCTCCTATCTTTCTTTTCTCTTTGCATATGTACCATGTTAAAATTGTTTCTTTAAGTTACAGAGTGAAAATTTGAGAGGAACTTACAGTAATTTGAATTAAATCCAAAATAATCCTAAATGTTCTATCACAAGTCCAAATATGTAAAATGTTCCGAATGAATTCCAGTATTGACTGTGATGATTTACCAACGGTGTTTAATGTGTTAGTGAACCAATATTCTTGATGTCTCACGATGATATAATCCAGAGTGTCTTTGAATGAATTCACAATAATCTCAAAGTAGTGTTTTAGTCCAAATGTCAATAGGCAATTTTTAATTCCAATGAATAATTGAAATAAATGATTCCTCTCAAGTTTTACCTGAACACAATAGTAAATGATTCCACAGATTGAACTTACAGCAGGAATGAATAATTTTGTTTACCTCGTCCAATATATTCTGATTTTACTTGGCCTAAGACACAATAAAATCCCCAGAATGTGGTCATTTTAAAAAGAAAATAAACTCAAATTTTAAGCAAGTTCGTTTCTAGAATATTTAGAGTTTGCAAAACAAGGTGCAAATCGAAATAAACATCTTTCTAGAAAGTGACAAAAGTTAGGTATGCCTAACCTTTAACCTCAGTTATGGACAAAGGTTAGGCTCACGATACAAATGAAATATAGATAACACAATTGATTGAATTTTATCTTTTGGCTCTTTTAATTTTGCCATATTTGTTCTTATATTAAATATTTGCTTCCAGCGTTAAAGACACGAGTGCTTTAAAGCCCAATCGAAGCACATATTTTTACATTTTTACACTGGTTTATAATTTTAATATTTGGTCACTATATCGTTGACTACAAATTCTGATTATAAAAGAAAAGAGGAATGAGAATATTAAGTTTTAACTGGTTCCCTGTCATAAAAATTCGCAACAGCGATGACTGGTTTCAAATCTAGCCAAACATGATCCACACAGAATTCTTGACTTTCAGACAATTTTTAAGACTTCATTTTATACAGGCAGGTTCTAACAACTGTAACAGTTCAACCTTTGTATGCACATGCTATTGGAAATACGGTAATAACTTCAGGCTCCTTTAGCTGTATCTGTCTGAAGGAGATAGTTTGCTCTTGTACAAGTTCTATATTGTGTTTTCTGGGAGAAATAACAAAACTAGAAACTTGCCTGACATAATATGCGTGGGTGCAGAACTCTGTTCTTCCTGCTGACTCAGACATGCGCAAAAAATGAAAACAATAAACTAATACTTATTTTTGCAAAAATAAGTCAATTAGATTATCAAGCTAAGAGCTTCCTGCACTTTAGCATGCATTTTCTCGGAGTTGTCCTTTCAGTCTTTTCCGTAAGTTAATATGATGGGCGCATAAAATTAATTCAGTTTAATTCAAATATAAAGATAGATAACCACGTATGCCCTACCCACCACATCCACAGAACCGATATATTTGTTAATAAAAAAAGTTATAAACCACAGTAGGAACATTAATGCTTCTGCGATCTAGCTTACATTTGCTAGGCGTTATCCTTTCCGCAAGGGAATTTCCATCAATATGCATGTACTTTTATATTTATTGTTTATCTGGAAATGTGATGGGTGATTACAACTAGTTCAGTTCAATTAAAATACAAGGGCAGATAAACACGAGCCCTCACCTCACCCCATCCCCCTCCCCATATTTGTTCATAAAAAATTCATCAATCTGAGTAGAAGCTAAATCCTTCATGCGCTTTATCATGCATTGTCTTGGAGTCGTCCATCCGGCAAGAAGATTGTCATCTAGAAATGTAAGAGTTGCATACAACTGGTTTAATTCAATTCAAAGACAAGGACGGATAACCACGCACCCCTCTTCCATCTGATATATAAACACCAATATTTGTCTGCATGTCCCGGCTGCCAAACAAGAGGTCGCGAGTTCGAAACGGGCAATTAACTTAGTTTATTAATAAAAAAAAAGGTTCGTAAATTTCAGTGGAAGCTAATAGATTCCTGCCCTTTATTTGGATTTTTGGAGCTGTCCTTGACGTGGACCCCAATTCATTGGCGGCCTGGGCTGAGGGTGAGTGTGGACAATTGTACCTAGGCGCCAGGCAAAGGCGGCGACTTCGGGAGATTCTTTTCTTAAGCTGAAATTTTGATAGTGATTCACCTTGACGTTGGTGTAACGGGGAGAATTCTTCACAAAACCTAGAAATAATTGCATGATCAGAGCACTGATTTTTTTTACAATATGCTGAATGGAAGATTAAATTGACCCATCTGATGTTAACCGGAAGTATATGACGGCCTCAGGAGAAAGCAGCGTTAAAGGATGGTTCAGTTGTTTGAAGGCTCAATGGTCGGAAAGAATCGTTCATTGGTCTGAAGTTCATTGCTTCAGGAAAATGTATGAACAAATTGAATATGTCAGATAGAATTCGTGGTTTTCATAATATGTTTTTTTTGTTTTTTTTACTAAGTTTTAACGCTCTCACTTTGCATTCTGCAACTAAATTTGTTTTATTAAAAAAGCTCACATAAGTTTTAAAGCTTTGATGTAAATGAATTTTTGAATGATTTACAAACTTAGCCTTTCTATTTCATGTCCACAAGTAAATTATTCACAATCTGTGAACTTAATGAAAAATTTTGAATAGTTCTGTAAACATAGTTCAAAATAGAGACTCTTTGTCGCAAAATGTACTATCAGTCTTTAGTTCGCCCTCTGTTTTAAGCGATTTGTTATGCAGAATGTGTCTCACAGAAATGTCACAAGGATGAAATGTTAAACTTTTGATGTAAAAACAAACGGACATTACTGACTTAATACGAAATACGTGTTAAACATTCAAAATTTTCACCCTATTAATTTATCTAAGTCAAGTGGACTCAATTTTGTCATAGAGATATAGTACATGTATTTCTTTCTGAATACATGTTGTGGTAAAATACATTGTATAAGATATAATTAATTAAGATATAATTCAATTTACTTGGAATTGTTTCTATATTATATGAGTTTCAGTTGATTCATGTCAATGCCTTTATAATGTATTGATAATACAGAATTCAAACGTTTTTTTTTTTTCTGCAGACCTCGTGTAGATTAAATAAAAATATGGTCTTAGGGCGGAAAAGAGTTCATATAAGCCTAGTTGGTTAATATCATGGATTGGCATGTTCTTATTAAGTTCTTATTTGTTTGGGTGTACTACGCTTGTTGTGAGAGCATTTGAATAGAATAACTATGACATCAACACCCCCATGTGTTCTTTTTTCTAACTCTTTACATACCTTACCTGTCTTTCATGGACTGTCTTGTCCGTTAGGATTTTTTAAATTCAGAACTGGAAAATGACGAAGTGGTACGTAGGGAATACATTCTTAACTTTGTTTTAGTACTGTTAAAAAAAAAAAAAAAACAGGAGAAGATAAAACTAAATAATTATCATTGAGAAACTGCTTTCCGTGGGAAAAAAAGTCGTTTTGAAGCCTCAGTGCCAAAAGTTGAATCGCAAATGTATATGAGAACAATACTGAATCATTTTGTCGCTGACACAGGGTGTATCAATGTTTTTCTCGAGTCAAGTATACAAGAAACAACGGCTATAAAAAGAACAATGTTTTGTATGTTGCCGTACTAAGCAAACATTAGGAAATATATGCGTGAATTATGCATGTTCCTAATGATCTTTTAAATATTTTCCATGTACTGCGAACTCACCGAAATATTGTCACATATATTTTACCAATATCAGACTTAATAGGGATATTTTCTAGTATGAATTTGGTGTGGTTCCTAATAGTGAATGGGACCAGATCCAAACATTCATTATGGGGACGGTTCATTCAGAAGGCTCAAATGTTGTCACATTAGGGTTCATACTAGAGAGAAAAGTAGGGTCGGTGGGAAATTTCATTGACACAACCCTCAAAGGTTCATACTAATGCTAACATTTTAATACCAAGAATTTTGCGGTTCTTAACGGGTATATCAACCTGCACACAATTATTATGCTTTTATTACGAAACATTTACATTGCCCTATGCCGCGTTTTGGTTCTTTTTTCATACTGGTTGTGGTAATTGTCATATACTCGTGCCATAAGTTCTTTTAAAACAAAACGTAACATCATTATCTATACAGTCTACGAGTTTTTCAAACTACAAGTCCTACGGACACTCCGAGGCTGTCCATGGCTGGCTTGCGGGGGTCTCGAATCTGTTACCGCTGGATTACGAGTCCGACTCTCGACCAACTGAACAGTCTCGGTTCTATCATAGCGTGATGCACATAAACAGAGATATACAAAATTTGAGATATGCATAATATGGGTATTTCCATACCCATAAAGTAAACTTGGTTAATGCGAAACTTCGAGACATTCTGAGCCAGAAAACCTTGAGATGATTCATATAAAGCTGTAACTGTGTTATATACACCAACATTACGTTTTTAAGACCTATATGGGGCTTTTCATACACAGAATTTAAATATACGCTAGCCAAGTGAGATCGTATGAGCACAATTTTGACGTGGTACATGCATAATGGAGACACTTCCGCGCAAACGGCGCTTTATATGGTAAATAATAACATTAAGATACAAACAACCCATAACGTGATACACACGAAACGTGGACATTTTCTTTTAAACAATATTTACGTGGAATATGCAAAAGTAGACATTTTCAAACATACAGCCTTGTATATAAATAAAATGAGAAATGTTTCACACAGGCAATGCGGATATACAAAATGCTTAGTTTTACACATGCTACCTTGTCGTGTTACATGAAAGACGGAGACTTTTCTGTACGTGTATTTTTTAAGTATTACATACTTAACGAGGGTATTTCCATACACATAACTCTGAATTGGTACATACAAACTGGGAACACTTTCATGCACACACCAATGAAGTGGAACATACAAAATGGAGACATTTAGGCACACTCATCATTGATGTGATACATGCAAAATGAACTCATTTTAATACACACAACCATAACATTGTTCACACAAATACGGGGACATTTACATATAAACATTCTTGACGTAATACATACAAAATAGGAGACATTATCATACATACAATCTTAATGTACTGCATTAATAAAAACTTGAAATCGTACACACAAAACGATGACATTATTAAGCACACTAACTTGGCCTTGTACATGCAAATTAGGAATATATTCATGAACACTACCATGACACGATACCTACAAAACGGAGACATTTTCACATGAATTATTAAATGACTAAATTCGTGCTGAAGTTAGACATTTATTAACATATGTTTGGTGTGTTTGATATCGAAGAGATCTTATCATCTATTGGTTTATTAATGAAGGGGATTGCATTAAGTGACAAATTTTCGTACACAAAGGTCAAAGTTAGCTATTTTGTGGGACATTTTATATTCTGCAACGTATTCTTGCCAATAAAATTATTTTAACTGAACATTATCATGCACAGCTTCGATTGTTTCATTTTAGAAAAAGAAACACATTCTCTGTATTTTCACACA